>JBBPKO010000015.1:15682-53924 GCA_038089295.1 Xerocomus amazonicus
GTGACGTCAGGGAGAGAGAGAACCGGAGAGGAAGAAAAGACCCGCTTGAGGCAATCAAACACATCCTGACATTCAGGGGACCAATGCCACAGAGTATGGAGGTGGGTAAGAGTGTGCAGTGGGGTGGCTAGGGTGGAGAAGTTGGGAATGAACTTCCGATAGAAATTACAGAACCCCAAGAAGGACCATATGGCCTTAACAGACTGAGGAGGGTGCCAGTCACGAATGGTGGCCAACTTGGCAGGGTCCATTCGGACGTTGTTGTGGGAGATGATCATCCCCAGGTATTCGATTTGGGCAGCATTGAATGTGCATTTGGATAGTTTGAGGAAAAGTGAATGCTGACGAAGGTGATCTAGGACTAGACAAGTGCGACAGTGGTGGTCTGCAAGATTGGAGGAATGAATTAAAATGTCATCCATGTATATCACCAGCCATCCCTGGGCTAGGTAATCCCGAAAGACGTGATTCATGAGCGATTGAAAGGTGGCAGGGGAGTTGCATAGGCTGAAGAACATAACAGTCGGCTCAAAGAGTCCAAAAGGGGTGATGAAGGCTGCCTTCTATCGATCTGCTGGTCGGATGAGGACATTGTTGTATCCCCAACAAATATCCATCTTTGTGAATACACAGGATCCCTTCAGTTTGTCGATCAACTCTAGGATGAGGGGTAGCAGGTATGCATTTCGGACCGTATGTTCATTGACATAATGATAATCTTGACAAGGGCGAAGATCACCAGTCTTCTTCTGAACAAAGAAGAAAGGGGAAGCTTGGGGAGATGATGATGGCTGGATTCATCCCAATCTTAGGTTTTCGTCGATGAATGCCTTACAGGCCGTCATTTCTTGGGGATTTAGTTGGTAAGTTTTACCAATCTTTGGAACAAACCCTGGTTTCAATACTATGGCATGGTCGAAGGATCGTGAAGGGGGCAACACCCCCTGTTTGGGCTCAGCAAAGACATCTGAATATGTTGTCAAATATTCAGGCAATAGCGTTTCCTTGATGTCTTGTTGTTGGGCAAGACTGGTTGCCAGAGTGGTCTTTCTGATCTGGTATCTCTTCTTCCACTGTCGTGTGATCTTGGCATTTGGGGAGGTGGCAAGGAATTGGAGTGATGGTTGGTAGTCAGGATGTGTAAAGGGGTCGATTGTGATGGTTTTTGTCATCCAATCAATGGTGTGGTTATGATTCTGTAGCCAAGGGTATCCCAGGATCAAATCTTCTTTTCCCAGGTCCACAACATAGGCCTGGATGTGGCAATCCACGTCTTGGAAGGTTGCTACAAATGTTGTTTTCCAAAGAATATTCCTTCCTCCGTTAAGGGACCTGTCGACGTTGTTTGCTCGCACTGGTGTCAATAAACGAGTAAGAGGAAAGCGATTTTGCTTGGCAAAGCATTTGTGTAGGAAATTCTCAGTAGCTCCACTGTCAATCAAAGTGAAAAGGTCAACTTGTTGGTTGGTCAAATGTATGGTCATTGGAATCCGTATGGCATTGACTGGTTCCTTGCTAGTATACATTGCTCGTAAAAGGGGAGAAGAGGCAGTCGACATTCCTCTCTCCCTTGCTAAAAATCCTTTGGCATTTCCGGAACCACCCGGTCTGTGGATCCATCATTATAGCATGCTTTCAATACTTGGCAAATGTTCTCGTTGGTCGTTCCTTTGGCCATTAGAGTGGCTATATATTCTTGTGCATGGGACAAGGTCATCATTCTGCTCGGCTGTGAAGGGAGTTCCATAGCACGAGCAGTTGGGAAGGAGGAGGTAGGCAAGGGAGGAAGAGGTCTAGTGGATGATCAGTTTAGGGGAGGTCTTCCTTGTCCTGTTCCTTGCGGACGGGAGTGGTTGTTCAACCAACAACCTTTCTTATGACAGACAAAACACCTTTTTTCTCATAGATGTCTAGCCCTTTCCACTGGAGACAGACGGATGGTGTCCACATCCATAGCATTTGGGTCTCGCCTTGGTTGAGGAAGCTCTAGGGTTCCTCCTCGTTGCAAGGTGGTGATCCTTTGCTGTTGGGTATTGAACTTGGATGCAGCGCTCACCCATCCGATCAGTGTCTCCGGTAATGCTGCCATTGATAGGATCATCTGGGACAATCAAGGGTCTAACCCTGCAGCAAATGCATCAATCAGGGTGTTTTGGTCTGTGATCCCTGATCTAGTGGCATGAAGCTGAAAGTCTGCTATATAGTTTTGGAAACCGTCCTTGGCACGAAGGTTTTGGACCATCTCCAACATCTGCCGTCTTGCCATTTCTTTGTAGTTGAAGGGGAAAAAGGTTTTCCCAAAGTCTTCCATCATTGTGTCATATGTTTTGTGGTCATCTGGGAAAGCTTCATCGCCAATCTGTCAATACCATTTCTCAGCGAAAGCACTTCCTTGTCCTTTGGTCATTTTGCTTAGTGCAACCAGCATCTTTTTTCCATTGGTGTTGTATAGTTCTGGGTTTAGGGTAAAGAAGGCCGTCATGGCCATTCCCCAATGAGGAGCATCTAGGGAGTCCTCTGAGAAATCACTTGGGAGACCGGCTTTTAATTCGACCGGTCATCCCCCTGCTTGGTCTTGTTGATCCATAGCGAAGTGGAGTTCTAAAGGAGATAGATCAGGTAGAGGTGTGGGTAATGGTGTGGGGGAGGGGGAGTTGGAGGGTTCCTCAGGAGAGAGGAACGAATGTGTTGAAGTAGTTTCGTCATCTTCCTCAGTGGAGGAAGAGGAAGAGGGGGGTCGGTACGTGGGTGGAATGCTGGTGTAAAATGACGACCAGCTATGGAGAAGCTAGTTCTTTTGTTATGCAGTTGTATACGAAGCTAGAGAATCTACCCTTGATGGAGTAGCTTACTTTAGAGGATGGAAGTCACTCTGAAGTAAGGAGCAAGATCTAGCTGGATTGCATAGAACTAGCTTACCGCTACTGGTACATGTCACTAGGTATATATACTACCCCCAGTGGTGCATAGACCACCCTGACTAAGCGCTATCGTAATGATCTATGAAGTTATCAATAGGATCAGCTGGGGCTTGGGGCGATAGTAATCAGATGGGATCAGATAAAGGAAAACGAGACAGGATAAGGATCTCTGCCTAGAAGGAGAAATGGTGTCCATCGATAAGAAAAGATCTGATCAGATATCAACGATAAGAAGGTAAGTAGGGGAACATATGAAGAAAGAAACGTAACAAGTATCACTATAGGCTCAGTACTATTGATGATCTGTCAGCCTAGTGATAAGAGTAACTAATGTTATAGGCTGGAATGCCATAGAAGAAATGGAATCAGATGATGTCATAGATACATCATTAGGTCTAGACTTGGTAGCAAATGATGTCATGGCTAACATGTGGGTTCTGGGCTCAGCTGGATGATGATGTGATTATGCTGATGACATCCCAGGTCTAGATTGATCATCTAATGAGATCAGGTGACTGGTCACATGACAGCTTAGTTACAAGACTAAGGGAACTGAAGTAAAGGGTATTAGGACTAAGACCCATTGATGGTCGCTATGGCTTGACACTAGTCAGAGGCTAGTCCTGTGATGTAAAGGAAATAAAATTGAAAAATGTATTGAAAATGCCCATTTTCATAACACAGAGGTGACTGAATGTAGTTTACAATGGTGTTCAGAGTTGTAGATTCTAACTAAGAGACATAGAAAACAGAGTGTATGGACTTCAGAGTTTTGGAAAGTCGGAGGGTAAAAGAGAGTGAGTCTACTTGAGTAATAATGGTATATAGACCTAAGTTCTTTTCAGAGAGCTTTTTCAATGGTCAGGTGAAGTGGAAGTACTTGGCTTTGATGAAAACCTGATCACCAACCTTAAAGTCTAGTATCTATCATATCCAGTACCTCTGAGCACCTCTAGTACTTCATACCAACTCCAAGTACATTTCAGTGCAACTCCAGTTCATTTTCCTTAATCTTGATACTTCAGACCCTTGGACTGTTCATGTTTGATTTACCTATGATTATGTTATTTGTTGACACTTGACAGTTGCTACCCCTAACTCAGTTGACATCTCTAAGACCTCTGATTGTCCTTCTTTCCATTGCTCTGATATCACTGGTATAGCTGTTCTCTTTTCTATCTTTGATATTTCATTATTGCTATGATACACCTTTCACCCCTATGTCCTTTTTAACATGTGATTGCTTCATTTTCTAGTATTTAAACCCTCTATTACCTTCCTATATTTCCCTAGTTTGAATATCAACAAGAATCAACATTCTCCCCCTTTGTATACTCTCTTTGATCACTTCTGTCTTTGACTCTCTGTAAATTCAGGACTCTGATTTCCATGCAAGGGTGCACCACATATGGTGAAGCTGAAGTCCTGGCCTCTCAACTCCATTACAGTAGAGTTACTCAGAGTTCATTCAGTCCTTTTCTAATAGTACTGGAGTTCACTTCTTATCTACTAGTCCTTGATACCATTGCTGAGCAAAGGCTATCTCTTCTTGGAGGAATGAATGGAGGGACTCTAGGTCAATAGAGTATCATTTATAACTCCATCAAAGCTAAGTGGAATTCCCACACTGTTCAGTGGTATGCTTCACACACCACTATTTGTTATGATTTTCTATATCATTACACTGAATGCTCCTCCTCAGTATGATCTATCATATCCTCCTTATCATCTATGCCCTATCCTTTACTCACCCCACCCCACTAGACATTGTATATATCCTCCTGCTCACTCCTTTACTCTGTTTGTCAGTCCTCACAGTAGGACCTCTATGCATCTCCCCTTTCATCTGCCTCATGCTTCATGTCCTAGACTGGTAAGCCCTTGCCCTGTGTCCATTTGTAGTATTACCCTTTGCCCATGGGATACCCCTTTGCCCTATTCTCCATTGGGCCATTCTTCTTTGCCTCACAGTATGCCTTTCCATCCTGGATAGCCTATTCTGTATGAACCCTATACCCAGGGTTATGGAACCCTTTACCACTTTCCATATGTGTACATACACAGCCTGGTCTGTGCACCATATCCTGTAGTATACAGTGACCTCAAAAACCCTTTCCATGTTGGTCTCAAAAGTGTTGTGTGAAGTATATCACTAAAGGGTGCAGGAATTGCACTTAGCTTTGGTGGAGCTATAAATAGTACATACCATTGGCTATAATATTGCTCCCTTAGTCATGTGATTTGGATCAATGGCTGTGGTGATATGCTCAAATTAAAACAGCCATGTCATGGAAAGGGTTTTTCATCTTTTCAATTGCTCACTAGGATCTTAGTCAAATCATACAATAATCACAATTGTGTATGGATACAAACAAAGATATACATGTAATTAGTACATCTGAGCTTCAAAAAGTTCTCACACTCCTTGATTTTCAACTACCACTATGGTCAGATCACTTTCTCTTCTCAGTAAAGCACTATTCTTTCCATGCTTAATGCTGGTCATTTTGGTGAAGCCATTGCTAAGCAAACTGGTGTTAGCCCTTCTGCTATGTTTAAATGTTGCTCCAAGAAGTGTCCTACCCTTTGCAAAGCTTTTGAAAGTCATCCTTTCAAGCTTTCCATACTAGTATTTGTTAGACCCAACACTTTATTATCTCTGGAAAAGCTGAAAATGTTATTCAAGCCATCAAAGCCATTATCAACATCATTAACTAGCTTCTTTCCACCAACACAGTCTGTTTGCACTTCAAGAAAGCTGGCATGAAGGCCATGGTTAAGTCCAAACATCCTCTCCTTTGTAGTAGATTTGTAAGGCTTGCTTAATCTTTGCCCATATATGTAGGGATTGGACCACAGAGGACTAGAATAGTCTGATGAGACTAAAATTAATTTCCTGAGGTCATATGAGAAGGTATGGATGTCAAAAAAAAAAACCCAGTGATGGATCAGTAGAAAAAACTACAAACATAGAAAAGGTTCTTTGGTGATGTGGGGCTGCATGACTTGGAAGAGAGTTGGTTTTGCTGCCAAGATTGATAGTAGGATGGATGGAGACCTTTACCTCCAAATTTTGAAGGATAAACCCCAGCAAACCCTGAAGCATTATGGTTTTAATCCTCCTAATACCATCTTTTAGCAAGATAATGATCTCAAGCACACTTGCAAAAGAGCCAAGGACTGGCTAAATAAGTAGGAATTCAGGACTATTGTTTGCCCTACACAATCTCCTAACCTGAACCCTATTGGACATCTTTGAGTTTGGCTTAAAAGGAGGCTTGCAGAGCATAAAACCCCTTTAATAGAGTCTATAAATTGTAGGAAGAGGTTGAAGTGGAATGGGATAGAATACTGGTTGAGGAGTGTCAGAAATTGATTGAAAGCATGCCTAGAAGGGTTCAGGCTGTACTTAGAGCAAAAGGAGACTATACCAAGTACTAATATTATCCAAATACCTAGTTGAATTGAAAAGGTGAAAAACCCTTTCCATGACATAGCTGTTTTAATTTGGGTATATCTCCACAGCCATTGATCCAAATCACATGACTAAGGGAGCAATATTATAGCCAAGGGTATGTACTATTTATAGCTCCACCAAAGCTAAGTGCAATTCCTACACCCTTTAGTGGTATACTTCACACAACACTTTTGAGATCAATATGGAAAGGGTTTTTGAGGTCACTGTAAGTATGTACATACAGTAGAGGGATAGTTCCCTATCCATAATCTCATCTTTACAGGGTTAGGTCTAGAACCTAACTCACTACTTGATTCCTTTATCATTCCCTTGGATCCTGTCTATCAACCTCCATCCTGGAACCCTCTGAGATCCCCTTAGAATATGCCATCAGAAGGCCTCCATCCTGGGATATAGTTAAGTCATACTCAAGGCTTCACCATTGATAGCCTTTCCTAGTCTCAAGGAGTTAAGGTCATAACACTATTGAGGCAAACATTGAAAGGGTTTTTGGAGTCACTGTAACTCCTGTGCTTGGCTTCTGGTGCTAAGGAGGATATTCAAATTTGTCACAGATGTGCTCAAGCATGACAATCTAACTTGACTTACTCATCAAGAATTGATTCTGCTGTTGAGATTATGGTGTAGCAACGTCCATTGAGAAAGGGTTGCTGGTACTCACTGGATATTGCTTAGTAGACTGTTATAAGAGGATGGTCGTGGTACGAACACAAGAGTCTCTATTCGAACTCTGTAGTAGAGTTCTAATTTATCTACTACATGCGTGTGAACTAACTACTGTAATAGCGTGCGTTCAACACTCCCCCATGTTTTATATATGTAGGTAGGAAAAACATATAGCAGAATGGCAGCTATGAAGTAGAAGGATTATCATAAAATATGAGGCCTAGTTTAGATCTAAATTTCTCAAATTTGACTTGACTGAGATTCTTTGTAAAGATATCGGCAGGGTTCTCAGATCCTTCTATATAGAAGATCTTGATCAGCTTTTCCTTTATGAAATTGCGGACCCCATGCCACTTAATATCTATGTGCTTAGATCGTACTTCAGTGACTGGGTTTGATGCCATAAAGATAGATCCTTGATTATCGCTGCAAAGTGGGATCAGCTTTAAATCATAACCCAATTCGGTCAATAGAGAATGTAACCATACCAATTGTCTGCTACAATCAGATAACAAAACATACTCTGCCTCTGTCGAGGAGTATGCGACTCATTCCTACTGGTGGGTTTTCTAGAAGAAAGCAGCATTTGCCAACTTTACAACCCAACCAGTCTGAGAGCGACGGGTATTAGGGTCAGATCCCCAATCGGCATCAGCATCAATTAGTCCCACTTGGGATGCACCATCAAAGACTAAGGCATAATACCTGGTTCCATTAAGGTACCGGCAAATATATCGTGCCTTGTCAAGATGCTCCTGATTAGGGTTTGTACTCTGCTTAGCCAGGGCAGTTACAGCATAAGCTATATCCAGTCTAGTACCTAAAGTAAGGTACAGAAGCAATCCGATTACCATTTGGTACGTAGATCTGAGTTCTGGGTCGATAGGGGCTGTATTTGAGAGAGGGTAGTATCCCTCAGGCAATGGAGTGGGGGCAGGTTTAGAGTTTGTCATCCTACAGCATTCAACAACTTTCAGGAGGTAATCACATTGATCAATTAAGATACTGCGTCCTGATCAGCAGATTTGCATGTGTAAGAATTCCTTTGCAGGACCTAAGTCCCTACATTCCCACTTTTTCATGAATAGTCCCTTAATCTCATCTACTATGGCCTTTGAAGGACCACAGAACATGGCATCATCGACATAGATGACAGCAACAACTGTGTCTTTCCTCTGATAGAGGAATAGTCCAGCATCTGATCTCAATCAATCAAAGCTGAGATTTTTCATGGACTCATTTAGGGTCTCCCACTAGGCGAGTCTAGCTTGTTTTAAGCCATACAGGGCGTGCCAAAGGCACAGCACCATGTGTTCCTTTCCAGGGACTACAAAGCCTTGGGGTTGGTTCATGTAAATCTCTTCTTTAAGCTTTCCATAAAGGTAAGTGCTTCTGACATTGAGAGCTTCAATGTGCCAGGATTCCAGGGCAGTGAGCACCAACATAAGTTGGACTGTCTCAAACTGCATGACTGGTGAGAAGATCTGATCGAAATCAAGACCTTCAACTTGTGAGAAGCCTTTTGCCACTAGATGTACTCTTTTATGACCATCAGGTTTTACATCAAATACTCAGCAGTTATCAATAACCTTACGCCCTTTTGGGGGTTCGACAAGTTCAAAGACTTTTCACTCTTTGAGCATATCAAGCTTGCATCGACAGGCAGCTTTCCATTCCTCCTGTGCTGCAGCTGGTAGCATTGATATGTCCCTATATGTCCATTCGTGATGTGGTTTAGATTCTGCAGAAGTCTTACCATGTGGTATTGCCTTTGACATCAAATGTGCAATAAGTCTGGTGTTACGTTTTTCTTGTTTTCCTTTCACGTTTTCCTATGGTCGTTTTTATCTTTCTTATCTGATCAGATCTCGGCTCATCGATGGACACCATTTCTCTTCTAGGCAGTGATCGTTATCCTGCCTCGTGTTCCCTATCAGATCCCCATCCGATTACTATCTCCCCCAAACCCCAACTGATCTTAATCATAGCCCCATAGATTGGGATGATAACGCTTAGTCAGGGTGGTCTGTGCACCACTGGGAGTGGTATATAAGATAGTGTCCTTGTACCAGTAGCAGTAAGCTAGTTCTACGCAATCATACATTGAATTAAGCTTGTCCTCATTGCTACGAGACTTTGCCTCAAAGCCTTGAGTAGTATCTTTCGACTTAACCATCGACAAGATACTCGAAGCATAACAAAAGAACTAGCTTCTTCCTCGCTGGAGGTTATCAAACGCCAGCATTCCACCCACATTCCGTCCCCCTTCATCGAGTAGCGACGACGACAGTTCCACTACTCATTCTCACTCCTCTCCCTATCTTTCAACATCTCCAGTCCACGAGGATATCCCTCTTCCCGCAGAAGAGCTCTCTCCTCTTGATGTAACACCTCTCGCATCCCCACCTCCTCATCCCTTTCCCCCTCCACCTGCTATGGAAGAAGCCCTCAAAGCTCTCGGAGCCCCTCCTTGCCCTATTGAATTGAAAGCCGGACTGTCCGGCGACTTCTCTGGTGACTCACAGGATGCACCACATTGGGGAATGGCCATGACGGCCTTCTTTACTCTGAATCCAGAAATCTATAACACTGATGGAAAGAAGATGCTAGTTACATTGAGCAAAATGACCAAAGGCCGAGGGCAGGCCTTTGCAGAGAAATGGTACCGTCAGATCAGGAATGCCGCAACTCCACCTGAACAGAAGACATATGACACCATGATGGACGACTTCTGCAAAACATTCTTCCCATTCAACTACAAGGACATGGCCAGAAGAAAAATGATGGACACAATACAGAACGTCTGAGAGAAGGACGGGTTTCAGAATTACATTGCTGATTTCCAACTACATGCTGCACGGTCGGGAGTGACCAACCAGAACACTCTTATTGATGCCTTTGCCCGAGGATTGGATCCTCGTCTATCACAAATGATTCTCTCGTCCGCCGTTGTCCCTGACACTCTCACCGGATGGGTAACGGATGCTGCCAAATTCCACGTGCAACAGCAGTGTATCGCTGACCTCCGTTGAGGAGGGACACTTGCTGCCCACTGGAGAGACCCAAACGCAATGGATGTAGATGCTATCACTCTCTCTCCGGCCAATCATGCCAAACACATCCGAGAAAACTGTTGCTTTTTGTGTCACAAAGTTGGATGTTGGACGGGTAAACATCACAGAGAAACCAAGAACCTATCTCCTACCCGTTCCCCATTCCATCCAAATAGATCCTCCCCCTCTTCTCCTCAATTCCCTCCCTCTCGTCCTTTGCCACAACCAACACTGACATCACCTAGTATAAGGACTATACTGGTCCTCATACCTGACCTGCTGTCATCACCCCCACCGGCTGATCAGACACCAGTGGCGGAATTAACAAGTTATGTTTCTTCCCTCATCGAGAAAGGAAACACACCAGTTAACATCCGGGCCACCTTGAAGGCCCTGTACGAAAGGGAACAAGAGGATTCCCAAGTGATGGACATAGCGAGACTCACCGTTCAGGGTTTTTAGTGCGGAGGAAAGGCCAGTTGACGCCTTCCCCTCCGATTTCAAACGTAGCAGCCATGTACTCTAGCAAGACTGACGAAAATGCCATGAGAATCCCTCTTTCATTGTCTACTGCTACGAAGAAAGTTGACCTCTTTGCCCTAGTGGATAGCGGGGCTTCTGGAAACTTTATTGACAAGAACTACACTCAATGACTACACCTCCCTCTCTTACCCCTTCTCCCTCCTCTCAGAGTTAACAATATG
The DNA here is from genome assembly GCA_038089295.1 of Xerocomus amazonicus. NCBI lineage: Eukaryota > Fungi > Basidiomycota > Agaricomycetes > Boletales > Boletaceae > Xerocomus > Xerocomus amazonicus. The sequence continues at coordinate 26,505 of JBBPKO010000015.1, forward strand.
GATGGGAGCAGGAATGGAGGGGGGTCCATTCGATGGAAAGCGAGAATCCCACTAACATTCCAGGACATCTCTTGGACAGAAGACCTATTAGTGACGAACCTAGGGAAGGAGCAAATCATCCTCGGCTTCCCCTGGTTACAACAGACAAATCCTACCATCGACTGGGCCACGAACACGATTCATTTGTCGCCATCTCCCATGACCGATGACCCTCCTCGCACTCTCCACTTCCTTTCTGCCTCCCCTAACGCTAAGATAACTCGACAACTCGCTCACAGAGAGCGCTTCAAACAAGAAAGAATTATCACCAAAACCACCATCGCCACTGATCTCGCCCAGAAAAGCGAGAAAGCAGAACAAACTCTACTGTCCTTCATAGCCGACTACCATGATGTCTTTGATGAGCCAACAGCAGGGACTTTGCCTCCATCTCGCTCATTCGATCATGCTATCACCCTTACTCCCAATTTCTCACCAAGGGTGGCCAAAACCTATCAACTGAACCCTCAGGAGATGGCCACATGTAGAAAGTTCCTTGATGAAAACCTTAAGACCAGATGAATAACCCCTTCCATATCGCCACAAGCCTCTCCCTTCTTCTTTGTTCTGAAGAAAACTGGCGACCTATGACCATGCCAAGATTACCGGTATTTGAATGAGCATACGGTTAAGAATGCGTACCCTCTTCCCCTTATTCCAGAACTCATCAACAAACTTCGAGGATCACATGTATTCACCAAGATGGATATCCAATGGGGGTACAACAATGTTCTCATCAAACCAGAAGACTGGTGGAAGGCTGCCTTTATCACACCTTTTGGGTTATTTGAACCAACCGTCATGTTCTTTGCCTTATGCAACTCTCCTGCCACCTTCCAGGCCCTGATGAATCATCTCTTTCACGATTACTTGGCCCAGGGATGGCTAGTTATCTACATGGACGATATTTTAATTCACTCAACAGAACTGGCAATCCACCATTTCCACACTCGGCTTGTCCTTGACCGTCTGCGGCAACATTCTCTCTATCTTAAACTATCTAAATGCACCTTTGACGCCTCCTCCATAGAATATCTTGGGTTAATCATCACCCACAACTCAGTCGGAATGGACCCGGTAAAACTCTCCACAATTACGAATTGGTCCCCCCCTTCAACCGTCAAGGGGATTCGCTCATTCTTAGGCTTTTGTAATTTCTATCGAAAATTCATCCCCAGTTTCTCCCATCTCGCTGCTCCACTTTACTCGCTCACACGGTCCACCCATCCCTGGGAGTGGACCCCGTCATGTCAGCAGGCCTTTGACACCTTAAAACGTCTCTTCACGACCGCACCTGTTCTCCTCCTCCCCGACCTCACAGCCCCCTTCTTTGTGATGACGGACGCTTCCCTCCTTGCTACAGGGGGAGTTCTGATGCAACAAGATGTCAACAGCGACCTTCACCCCTGCGCTTACCTTTCTCGCACCCTTTCCCCCACTGAACGAAATTATGACATCTACGATCAAGAACTCCTCATGGTCATTCACACCCTCGCTGAGTGGAAGCATTACTTGCAGGGGACCGGTCTACCTGTTACCCTCTTTACCGATCATAAGAATTTAGCATACTTCAAACAACCCCATCGTCTCTCTTGGCGACAGGCTCGCTGGATGCTATTCCTCCAGGATTTTGACCTTTGGTTCTCCATTCAGCCCGGCTCTGCAATGGGCCTGGCTGATGCTCTTTCTCGCTCCACCTCTGTCAACACCTCTGCTGACAATGCTGACGCCGTCCTCCTCCCCTCGGATCTGTTTATCAATATCATTGACACCACCCTTCACGAAAAGATCACCCTCTCCACTCCCTTGGACCCTTTGGTCCTCTCTGTGCTTGAACGCATGCACGAGGGCTCCCCTCTTTTCCCTCGCTCTTCTCGCCTCGACTGGTCCTTCACGGACGGTCTTTTGTATTATCATTCCCACCTTTATATTCCTCCTTCTTCCCGTTGTGCCCTTGTCTCCTCTGTCCATACTTCCCCCTCTGGCGGCCATGGTGGCCAGTTTCGTACTCTTTCCCTTCTCCAGTGTGATTACTGGTGGCTGGGGATGTCTACCTTCGTCTGCTCCTTTGTCGCCGGCTGCCCTGTCTGTCAGTCATCCAAACCTCTCACTTCCTCTGTTGTTCCCCCTCGTTCCCCACTGTCCTCCTCTGTGACTTGTCCCTTCCAACAACTCTCAGTTGATTTCATCTCTGGTCTGCCCCCCGTTGGACTTTTCGACTCTGTCATGGTCGTGGTCGACCATGGGCTTACTGAGGGGGTAGTTTTCATCCCATGTTCCAAATCAATTGATGCCGCAGAAACTGCCACACTCTTTTTCCGTCACATTTTCCCCTACTTTGGCTTGCATGATCGACTGATCTCTGACCGGGGCCCACAATTCACTTCCGCCTTCGCCCGAGAACTCACCTGCCTCCTTCACTATGATGTTGCTCTATCCTCAGCCTATCATCCCCAAACCGATGGGGAAACAGAACGTGTCAATCAGGAACTAGAAATTTATTTGCGTCTTTTTTGTAGCAATGAACCTACCTCCTGGCCTGAATTCCTCCCTTTGGCTCAATTCCATCATAATTCCTCCATGCACTCTTCCACAAAACAGTCCCCATTCTCCCTCATTTTAGGGTATGACCCACGAGCCTATCCAGCTCTTGGGAAGACATTCATCCTGGCCCTGACAGAACAGTTAAGCAAATTGGGCAAAGCACGATTAGAAGCGTCGGCTGCGCACGAACTAGCACAGCAATTGATGAAAACAAGAATCTGCAGCAAGTTCCATCCATGGAAAGTCGGAGATAAGGTGTGGCTCAAAGCTTCAAATCTCCAGAGAAGCACACCCTGGAGAAAGTTCAACCCACTGAGGGAAGGCCCCTTTACGATCACTCAGGTGATCTCTCCTGTGGCATATCACTTACAACTTCCTCCAACGTGGAAGATCCATAACGTCTTCCATGCTTCCCTTCTTTCTTCCTTCCACACAACTCCCGAATTCGGAACTCCGACGCTTCGACCGCTGCTGGAGATTATCGATAACGAAGAACAATGGGAAGTAGAACGAATTTTACAACACCGTGGAGAAAAGGGGCGATGGAGTTTCCTGATCAAGTGGAAGGATTACTCACACGCCGAAAATACGTGGGAGCCAGAGGATAATTTAGCCGGCACACGGACCACCTTGTTGGCATACAAAAAATCTCGCCAGCTCAATTGACTTCTCTAGAATGCCCGCTATTTGCCATTTGTCACACATCATGTCTGAATCGACCACTGCTCCAGTTCTACCCAACCTGATCCCCCTCCGTGCCAATCTCTTACCCATTTTCCCCTGTTGACTCCTTTTTGGTGCTATCCTCCAGGATGCCATGCTAATGATGGCGGTAGTCACTCATCCTCTCACTGACGAAGCCATGCTGGAAGCATGCAACCTTTATCTCACTTACTCGACCCTCCGTCTCGTCATGCACCAGCTCACTCCCCATGACCGTCCTCCCGCCTTGGCGGCAGAGGGAAGCATCTGTATCACGCAAGTGTGCATTCAAACATTGGACCTTCTGTTTCTTCTACGCTTCGGAGACGTGGTGAATACACTCCCCTACGATTTGGTTGCACCAATCTTCTCCCCCCTTCTACACACTCTTCACCCTGGGGCATTGTGCAACTACCTGACATAGGATGATGATCCAGTCCTCCCCTGTACTCGCCCAGTCCGTTCAGCTTCCCCTTCCCCCACACCGCTCTCTCACTGACTAGCCACCACCGAGTCTCCCCCCCAGTCTCCTCCTACTTCGTCCCCTTCACCACTGCCTCTCGTTCTCCCAACGTTGCCAGACACTCGCCAGACCCCCATGCCAGCACCTCGTCGTCGTCATCCTCGATGAAAGACTATCACTTCATCGTTCAGACTTTCTACCTCTCCCATTCACAAACAAACGTTCCTTCACCAACCAGGGACCCAAGCTGACCCCATTGACGTTGATGCCCCAGACACATGGGAAAGTTGTTGTGTCCATTGTGGAGAATACGACACACATTTGGGCATCCACTGTCCAACTTACTCCTGTCCAGTCTGTCAACGGGTCACTCCGGGACATTCAAAAGAAAATTGTCCATCAGGAATTTGTGCTACTTGTGGACACACGCATGGTTGGGCACCTTGCCCTCCCCCTGGTTATAATGTGAAAGAAGAAGACGACGATCTCTACGAACCCACTCCCCTTCCCACTGACGAACATGACGAACGTGACGAGGCATGGGCTACCAAATATTGAGAGAGTAATTATCAGTCAGGTGACTGATATCTAAAGCAGGAGCTTCTGTTACGTTTTTCTTGTTTTCCTTTCATGTTTTCCTATGGTCGTTTTTATCTTTCTTATCTGATCAGATCTCAGCTCATCAATGGACACCATTTCTCTTCTAGGCAGTGATCGTTATCTTGCCTCATGTTCCCTATCAGATCCCCATCCGATTACTATCTCCCCCAAACCCCAACTGATCTTAATCATAGCCCCATAGATTGGGATGATAACGCTTAGTCAGAGTGGTCTGTGCACCACTGGGAGTGGTATATAAGATAGTGTCCTTGTACCAGTAGCAGTAAGCTAGTTCTATGCAATCATACGTTGAATTAAGCTTGTCCTCATCGCTATGAGACTTTGCCTCAAAGCCTTGAGTAGTATCTTTCGACTTAACCATCGACAAAATACTCAAAACGTAACATCCAGCTCCCTCTTCTCAGCATAGCTAGTCAACATCTGCTTCCAAATCAGTATCAGCAGGAGATCGGGAGGAAGCATCAGGTGCATCAGGTATATCGGGAAGACTGCCAGGCATGTTTGATGAGCTAGGCATTGGATGGGATGAGGGTCCAGGTTCACTGACAATGTCATGCCATCACGATAAGCGATCCGCATCCTTCTGGTGCTCAACCGGGTGTTTATCCCCATAGACATTGCCAGGCTGGTGAGGTACACAGCATTCCCTTTGAGATTGTTGGGGAGTGGGAGGGACAGCTGGCAGTCCAGGCTGGGGCGCCCTAGGAGGGGTGACCAGAGTTTCTGGGACTAGACTAGGCATGCGAGAGATGGGGGGACGAGGAGATGGAGCTTGAGCGGGTTATCGACTGAGTAGGTCATCGTCATCAAAGGATAGGGGCTCCCCCATAGGGGGTACATCCTGATCAACTTCGGACTGAGGTTGCTTGTGGGCAATAGGAGTATTATCCCTATCCTTACATCGAGGCATTAAAGTTTCATCAAATATGGCATGTGCGGATGTGTAGATCACATTGGTTCGACACATGAAAATGTAGTTTGTCATCATGCCAGGGGCAGTTCCCATATGTAGCATCAACTCAGCCTTAGGGGCAAGCTTATTATCACATGTCTCAGGGGGGATATGCATATAGACAGCACAACCCCAAACATGTAGATGGGATACATCCAGGAGACGTCCATGAATAAGCTCAAATGGCATTCTGCCATTGAGTCTAGCCATTGGTGTACGATTGTACAAGTGATTGGCATGTAGAAATGAGAATTCCCACCAACTATCAGGTGCACAGGCATCATGCCATAGCGACTCTGATTTGTCTGAGATAGTCCGCATGAGCCTTTCAGCTCTGCCATTTTGCATAGGGGTATGAGGGGCAGATTGGTAGATCACTATCCCCTGTTCCTTGAGCATCTGGTCAAATGCAAGGGATTTGTATTCACCTCCAGCATCTGACATCCATCCCTTGACTTTTGCCTCAAACTGGGTGTTGACCAATTTCAAGAAGTGCCTGGTGCATGCCAAGGCCTCATTCTTGGTGTGCATTAAGGTCACCCAGAAGAAGGACGAATAATCATCCAAAAAGGTTATCACATATTTATATTTGTGATATGAATCAAGGGGAAATACTTTGAGATCCGAGTGGATCAGTTCAAAGGCGTGGGTAGCGCGACGCTCATTAGGAGGGAAACTCCTGTTAGGCATTTTGCCTTTGATACATCCGGGGCATACTGGGACCTCAGCAGGAATTTCTACATCATCAGGGAAATCTTTAGTGTGTTTCTTCATCTGACGAAGGGCATCTTTGCCAGGGTGACCAAATCATTTGTGTAGAGTGTCATAGGAAATAAGAAATATGCAGTCATTGCGACAATCTTTCAGGGGTAAGGCTTTAATAGAATATAGGAACTTCGCTACACCATCCAGTAGGAAGGGAGCTAGTACCTTGCCATCACCATAAAGCATTGTTAGTTGCTTGGCATTCCCTTTAATCAAGGCACCTTCGGCGAGCAAGCGTCCCATGGACACAAGTTTAATGCCACTGTCAGGTATATGTCCTATGTTATATAGGGGTAGGATGCGGCTAATGCCTTGCGAATCTTCCCAACATATAAGGACCTTCCCTTTTCCTTTTACGAAGATTACTGATGCAGCAGTAGACACTGGGATCCACTTATCATGCAGTAACTCTTCATACTCTACATAGTCGAATCGGTCAGGGGTAAAATGCATGGAGGCACCAGAGTCTAATATCCAGATATTATCCAGATGTCCATTTCTACACTTGCACTTTTCCTTTCCTTTGCCAACATTGGGGCAGGCACACTCTTGAAATGCAAATGCAGGAGAGCAAATAGTATATTGCTCTATTGTAGATACATGGAAACTATCTACATTGTCCGATGATACTATACTAAGATCTGTGAAATCAGGGAGATCAATTAGTGTTGGTAACAGGTCAATGGATTTATCCACATACGACATAAGAACATCTGTGGAGGTGCCCACTCCTAGACTGGCCAGGTCTGCCAATTCTTGATCAAGGTCCTTGGGGGGAATGGAACCATAGATATTGTCGATATCATCGAGATCCATATCATCATTCACTTCTTCCGAGTCCCATTCAGAGTTGGGTGCTATCTCAATTTGACAGCAGCAGTTCCAGCGGCCCCCTCACTTCCTTTTCTTCAATGCCAGTTGTTCCTCGACTGGCTCTTCACTGTACGTGGGGTCATCATACATATCGTACAACACCCTAGTAATAATCGGTGAGGGAGAGGGAGGAAGTTCCTCAATCCTTGCGGAAGGAGGAGCAGGTGGAGGAAGGGATACGACCGGCATAGTGCCGGCTGTGACATGTGCATCAAGGTGCCAGATGGTTTGGCAGGAGGGTTGAATGCCCAACCTGTCGGCAAGGGTAAAAGCCTACTTGATCCGAGGATCAGTGGCAGGGCCGTACGTGCCTTGGTAGGCATGCATGGACTTATGGGTGTCAACCCGTGGGTCAACAATGGGGGTAGGGCCATCCATATAGGGGGCCCGGAGAGAGAAAGTGGTGGAGGCAATCTGGATAGCCTCTGCCATTGCTGCAGTATTTGCTTTGAGCTTGTTGCCCTTTCCTTGTTTACGGTGGGATTTCTTCTCCTCGCTGCCTTGTTGCTGCAGTTTCTGCTGCTGTTGGAAAGTGGGCTCTTTGCCCTTCTGCTTGACCGCAGATACCTTGTTGGCCGATTGGCTGGGTTTTCCCTTTGCAAGGGACCTTGATTCCCAGGAGAGGACGGCAGCACTATGGATTTCCCCAACCTTGGGTACTTTCTTTACTTATGCCATCATCTGGGAGATGACATCCATTGTGGGGGGAAGTTTGGCGAGGACCAGCATGGACTGGATATCCTCGGGGAATTTATATCCCGCCATTTCTAGGTGGCCGAAGAGGGTGGTGACCTTTGTTAAGGCTGGAGCTGGGTGAGAGGAGGAGGGGACGGTGGTGTCAAGAAGCTCCCAAAAGAGCATATATGCAGCGGCGATGGAGGAGCTTTGATATTCTTTCTTGATGGCATCAATCAGGTCCTTTGCCACGTCCTGTGATGTGAAGCATTGACGGATATTGTCCGTCATATGGAGCTTGATGGATCCAATTAACTGGTCATTTGCATGATACCAGTCAATGAAGTTTTTACACTCTTCAGTGCTTGCAGATGAAGTGAGGGCAGTGGGAGCTGGGACATATGTTGCCCAGAGGGAACTAGAAGCCTGAAGATAAGCTTCCATGGTTGGCCACCACATGTTGAAGTTAGAGCCATTAAAAACGGGCATTTTGTTGTCTTTGGAAGTTGACATTTTTGATATCTACAACGTTCGTTAGCATAAAATGCAAGAACAGAGAATTCAAATTGCATAGTTTCTCCCCTCTTCCAGATGGCGTTCAGCCAGTTAAGGCAACTAGCAACATCCGGCATAGGTTCACTCTTTTCCTCAAGCAGTGATCCACCTGGTCAGCTTTTCAGCAACACTTGGTGGTTCAGCGATACTTGGGAGAGACTGGGAGCAGAGGTGTACTAGCACATATCCAGGTATCCTTAGCAACCAGCCAGTGTTCAGCAATAGAGAGAAGCTTTCACCCAACTCTCCAGCGATCAAAGGCTAGCTACCAGGGCTCATAACCTGTTGAGATTATGGCGTAGCAACGTCCATTGAGGAAGGGTTGCTGGTACTCACTGGATATTGCTTAGTAGACTGTTATAAGAGGATGGTTGTGGTACGAACACAAGAGTCTCTATTCGAACTCCATAGTGGAGTTCTAATTTATCTACTACATGCATGTGAACTAACTACTGTAATAGCGTGCATTCAACATCTGCTTCATCTGGTGAGTGGTATCCCCCTTATACTCACTGATGGGAATCTATAGGGACTTACCCATGACCTCCAGGTTTCATTTTTTTCAAATCAGAAGCAGGATCTCTCAGATCTGGGGCTGAAATGGCCAATACCATTGCTAATCTCAACAGATCTTGACAGATGGTAGCACACTATTCTTCTTAACTCATGCCAATTTCTTGCCCACCATTTTAATACATATATACATATCTCCCTTAATTTTTTTGAGTCTACAGAATATCTGGAATGTAGTGTTTGAAACATTTGCATTGCAAGTGCAGTTTGCATTACCGGTGCAATGATAGTCATTTCATCGCCACTTGATAACCATACTAAGCGACTCCATTGCGGTACCACTCTCTAGTCCTATCGTACCATCTCCTCAAATCCATTCGAATGGAGAGAACACTCGAGAAAGTATCCTCAAACAAGCATTTTGAGGGGACACTGACAAAATACAAATTTATCGTAAGCTCTACAGCTGCGGCCGCTGACCCACCTAATTTTGCCCGATGAACCGTCGCTTGTACAGTCCTCTGTCCTTGGTGATCTAGACGCTCAATTCAATATCTTCCTCCCCGCAAATGCAGCAAATGGCAAAGTACCTATCCTAGTTTACTTGGCTGGCTTAACATGCACCGAGGACCATGGGTGAGCCATACTCAGTGACCTTGATTATCCGATGATCAATGGATCTGTGTTTGTATTGGCTCAACCCGCCGAACTTAATTAATCTGTTATAGGGCGGAGAAGGGTGGATTCATGCGTGATGCAGCAACAGCAGGTATTGCCATCCTCTTTCCTGACACATCTCCTCGTGGAGCTGGATTGGAGGGCGAAGGTGCTTCCTGGGATTTCGGAGTCGGCAAGTCCAATGAGCATGTCGGGTACCGGTCGAGTGTGCTGATCGAATCGTCCTGCAATAGGCGCAGGATTCTACCTCAATGCCACCGCATACAAGTGGGCAAAAAATTACAACATGCTGGACCATGTAACGAAAGAACTACCCGAGGTCATCGAGGCTGCAGGGATCCCTATCGTATGTCGGTTGACTCGTTCCAATCGATCTAATCGTCGACCAGAGTGACCATTAGGACTTCTCTCGCCAATCCATTTTTGGTCATTCCATGGGTGGTCACGGCGCGCTAACCATCTATCTCAACTCCTTGCTTGCAGGCACAAAGCAGTACAAATCATGCTCTGCTTTCTCCCCCGTGTGTGAACCATCCGCTGTTCCATGGGGCCGAAAAGCATTTAGGGGATACCTCGCGGGTGGAGTGGAAGAAGGCAAGGCAACTTACGATGCAACGGCACTTATAGGAAAAGTGAAGGGAGCCGTCAACATTCTTGTTGATTATGTATGTATCCTTCGTGGGGAGCTGTACCCTTTGTGGGTGGGCACATTGCCATGCTGATGATCTGCAGGGAACTGCGGATAAATTTCTGTATCAACTCCATCCGGAAGCATTTCTTAGGGCCGCGCGCGTTGCTGATCATGATGAGGTACAGGTGCGAGTGAGATGTCATGAAGGGTACGACCATAGTTACTACTTTGTGCGTCCTCCCCCTTTGTGTCATGAACTATCGAGTTCACAGCATATAGATCTCCACATTTGCATCGGATCATATCCACTGTGAGTTGTTGTCATATAGACTGCATCCACGATTGCTCAAACTTCGTTGTTTGAAGTCCATGCCAACTTCTTGAAGGCATGATTGCAGATGAAGAATCTCACGTTATTGGATCCTTCAAGTCTGATTTATCTTCAAAGTCGAAATGATGATTTGATTAAGCAACAAAGACCCATCAGAGCATTATACACGTAGTACAAGTGAATGACAGGCGAGGGTGCGGTTAGGCGTCGGCGAACATAAATAGGCATCACGGCCAAAGACGAACACATTAGAGGCGCAGAGAATCCGGAGCACCAGGAAGACTATCGGTGATAAAGTTTACGAAGAGACCGAGCGAATTCGTTCGCGGTAAGCCCGTTCGAGGTCTACGATGTCTGACACGATCCAGAAGCTCTTAATGGCCGTGTACACAGTGGCCCGTTTCTTCGGATCTGGTATGAGGAGATGGATGACAAGATTTTTGGCTATATCGTTGAAAGCGTGAGTTGTGGTTGGTATCATGGAGTACACAGGACCACGGGTAGAAAAATAACCATGCGGAGACAGGACCCCTTACACGCACCATTTCTTAACGAAGCCCAGATAGTATCACAGAAGTATATTGTTCCGTCTAGGATGCGTTGTTTTGTCGGTTCATCCTGGATGTAAGAACGCTGCGAGAATCCCATAAGATCACCGCTATCTTTGGTTTTATCCTCCAAAACGTCGTTTTCAGGCATGTCCCTGTGGTCACCGTAATCAAATGGGTGGCTGCCCCTATATGGTCATAAAACAGATCAGATGTTCAAGAAGACACAATAAGAGATTAGGAAAGCCAAAATTATCGGTACCATGAAAAAGCATTGAGAGAACAAAAGTTGCGCACGTCAACATTGCAAAGATGATGATTCCCGCACTCCAACAGTCAGCTGGCATTCCCACATAACCCAGATCTTTGTTTTCTAGTGCACGTATCCCTTCTGGAGGAAGGTACGAGACGGTACCGCAAACATGGAGGGTCTCTTCCCAAGCTCTTGGACGGGCGAGACCAAAATCGGCAATCTGGATGCGAGGGTACGGGCCGGGGGAATACAACAGAATGTTCTCGGGCTAATTTAGGGCACGCGTCCAGAGAAGAAAAGAGAGAAAGATTAGAGTCGTCAGTGACATTAGCACGTGAAGTAGGGAACAGAAGTGGGGTACTGACCTTCAAGTCTGCAATATAAGAGCAAGAGTTCATTGGTATGAGTCAGCAAATCATCACCAGAAACTTAGAAATGCTGAAGGCAACACAGGAACAGGATTGAATGCTTACCACGATGAGAAATCATTCTATCATGCAAGTATCGAAGCCCTTTGAATAATTGGAATGTTATGTATTTTGCTTCACCTTCACACAATTTACGCCGTGGGTGGCTCGTGATATAGGTGAAAAGATCACCGCCCGTTGACAGCTGAAGCATGATGTAAAGAAACTGAGAGTCGTGATCGAAAGCATAAACTCTGTTAATGTTTGGCTGGGGTCGAATTCGATCGTACATTCTTCAAGGAAAGAGAAAAATGCGTACGTGATGGAGAGTTGTCAAAAGAGTAGCTTCTTTCATCTCTTTTTTCAAATCGTTGCCCCCCTTTCTGCGGATGATCTTACATGCCACTTGGCGATGCGCAGACGTATCGAGAGCGAGGTGGACAGATGCATAGCTGCCTGTACCGAGACAGTGCGGGGTGATACGATACCTACCCAAGTCCTGAATAGATTGTCAAGAGGGAGCAAGCTTCGTGACAGGGCTTACTTTTAATGCGTGGTGTTGTGATACGACAGTATGCATTCTTACAGCGGGAAGATGGCTCGAGTTCAGAATGCATTTAAATTCTGCGGAAGACGTCGAGCGATACAACGGAGAGAAAGGCGTGAATGTCCTTCCTTGTGAGGCGGGAATCTTGAGTGTGTCCCCATGCATAAGAATAGAAGAGGCCTTGCGCATCTTATGTCCATTTATTACTATACCATTAGTGGACACGTCCTAGGTCCTGGTGTAGATAGGACCGGGAACAACGAGGGAACAACGAATACCTGGCAGGATATGATCAATCCCCCTGCACCTGAGCGAACACTATTTGCAGGAACTAAGCGATTGAGAGAAGTGGTAAGAGATTGTTACTTGCGCATATATCCTGCAATGGAGGCCGGAAACGACGATATCGGAAATGACGTATGAACTATTTGAGGTTGTTAGTGAAAGCACGGGAAAGATCGGGAATGCAAACCAGAGTTTTGGGTTTCTGCCGATGGTTATCGGGTTCCCAATGCTCAGTACGAGCGCTTTGGAAATATGGAATTATGAGGAGACTAACGCAAAGTGAGGAAAAGAACCTTCAGTGCGGCCATCCACAGTGGTGGTCAAGAAGCTAGCGCATACATCCGGTGAAGAATTAGCAGCAGAATTGGTAAAAGATGGGGCAGAAGGGATTGGCTGAGTGAGAGTATCGAGAGATTGACGCGTCTTCGCCATGGAGGTCGAGTAAGAGGTCGGTTCAGATTGACGAGTTGCGATCAGTGAGTGATCACGTGCACATCTGGATGGCTGTGCAGTCCTAGTAAGCGTGAGAGTGAGAGAGGTTTGTGGCAAACCTGGGCTGGGTGAGGCAGCGGGTGAAGTGGGAATGCACGGGATTCGTGTACGAGAAGCAACGTTGGCATGATTAAAATGACTAGAGTGAGCTTGGGTGGTCGCACTCTGAGAGTTTGTACTTTTGTTCTGTACTTGCGGAATTAGTGTTCACATACACAAATTGCCGCGACTGATCTCTTCCGCCTCTGCAACTAACCGTTGTAGCCTCTGTCGAGTGCACCTTTTTCGCTTTTTCCTTCTTTCCTTCATACTTGTTTTTTCCTTCTTAAAACGCTGGCCCGCCCCCTTGCACCTGGATAACTCAATTCCCTCATACAACTAAACGGTGCAACCTTCAATTTTTTCTCAGACCCTCCAGCCATACCGTCCATTCTCAGAAACAGAACAAGGAGAATGTCCTTCTTCTCCAGGAAGAAGCAGCCCAGTGCATCCCAGCTTGCTGCGTCGAGTGTCACCGTTGCCCAAACTCCTTCGCAGGCTCTCGCTCAGCTAGCTACCAAGGAAACTTCACAGCAGTCAAACGATACGTGAGTGCCTTTGCTTCATTTATAACCGCTTGCCAAAGTTGTTGCTGCTAATTCTTTTTATGTTTCAAGTTTAACTACCCAGAATGGTCCTCAATCCCAGCAACCGCGCCAGCAACCAAATCGCGCCCCAAATGCAAATGTGACATCTCATCCTACCCAACCTTCTCCACCCCAACAGGGCCAAGTCCAGCAGCCTGTCCAACGTCCCGCCTACCCTTGGTCTGCCCGCCGCCTTCTCCTTCCGCCGCCCCTCGTCATGTCGAAGCCTGGCCTGATACCTCCAACTTCCGCTTCGCCTCCTCCATTTCCTCGTTACGGCCACGCGCTTCCTGCAACAGCCACTACAAGTGGAGAACTATACCTATTCGGTGGTCTTGTCCGCGAGACAGCCCGCAGTGATTTGTACCTCTTCTCGACCAGAGATTTGAGCGCAACCCTCGTGCAGACTGCTGGAGAGATACCTTCTCCCAGAGTTGGCCATGCTAGTGCCATCGTCAGCAGTGTATTGATTGTGTGGGGTGGTGATACCAAGACTGATCCAACGTCTGACCCGACAGAGAAGCAGGATGATGGTCTTTATCTTCTTAATCTCGGTGAGTGGTTCCGCTTCGAATTATCCACGGTCCCTCGAACCTGTGTTACATTTTATTGACACCTTCTGTTCACTCGCTTGGATAGTGTCCAAGGAGTGGACGAGGGTATCCATGTACGGACCCTCACCTTCAGGACGATACGGTCACGCTGTAACCATGGTCGGAACGAAGTTTTTCATCTTTGGTGGCCAGGTGGATGGTGAATTCCTTAATGACCTGTGGTCCTTTGATCTCAATACTTGTGAGTCGTCTATTCCATATATCGTTTGCCAGACTCATCACACTTGATGTGTGCTTCATGTTGTCTGTATACCTTGCCCAATAGTGAGAACGCAGACCCAATGGGAACTCTGTCAACCTACGACTACTGATAGACCAGCCCAACGCACCGGTCATGTTTGTGTGACGCATGGGGATCGTATAATCGTGTAAGTCTCTTCCTGTTCAATAAATATCGCTGATCCCACGTCGCACTAGCTTCGGAGGCACTGACGGTCAATACCATTACAATGACACATGGGCTTATGATGTCAATGCGCGTAGATGGACAGAACTCCAATGCATTGGCTTTATTCCTTCCCCACGCGAAGGCCATGCGGCGGCTGTGGTGGACGATGTCATCTACATCTTTGGAGGCAGGGGTGTGGATGGGAAAGATCTGGGAGACCTCGCTGCATTTAAGTTGTCCAGTCAGTCTTTTTTTTTTTCCTTTGCAGATGCCATTTCAGCTGGGGATGGGTGTCGGGCACTGATCGTGTTGGTCTTACAGATCAACGATGGTATATGTTTCAGAACATGGGTCCTGCACCAAGTGCGAGGTCTGGCCATGCAATGGCTTCGGTAGGAAGTAGGGTATTTGTACTTGGCGGAGAGTCATTTACGCCTACAAGAGGAGATGATCATGGAATAATCCATGTTCTTGATACCAGTTTGTCGCTTTTCATGTCATGTTACTCCCTAACCATTGATTTTCGCTTATCTTCCTAGAGCATATCAAGTATCCTGAATCTAACAAGGTAACGCCACCCAATCCAAGCGGGAGTACGATGAGTTCGGCTCGTAAATCTTCCACGACGCCCTCTCCATCTGGAAGTCAGCCTGGGCCGCTTGTACCCAACGGCACTCGTGCAATATCTCCCACAGGCCCCCAGTCTGACACTGAAGATCCTCGCCGTGCAATGTCCCCGCTCGGAACCCGTCCAGGCACAAGGACACCAAATGGGATGACTACATCGACACCGACGCAGGGTCTTACAGGAATATCGAATCAAAATACAAATATGAAGGTCAAATCCCCTGTTCGTGCTAGGCGGGATGAAGAGGAGACCCTCGGAACAGACGACGGGCATGCTGCGGACACTGTCATGACATCCGAAAGTGGGAATGGCATTTCATCAGGACTGAGGGCGGAACAGTTACCAACTCCAACAGAGCTGTCGACTCAGGTACACCGTGCGAAGAGCCCCACGCATGACATTTCCAGCAGGGCGATGTCCCCTGTGGCAGGTAGCGTTGATATTCATGGGCAACAGGGCCAGCTAGCCACAATAGCCAGCGTAGCCACGAGCATAAACGGTAGCCTTGCTACTCGCAGTCCTTCACCTACCGTCGACAGAAGTCAGCCTCCCCTGGACGCATTTTATCAGAGTTCTCCCTCTTCCACCCCCTTGACCAATAGCTATTCACACAGCCATTCACAGCAGAAGCTGGGCAGCACAGGGAATGTGACCGCTGACCTAATTCGAGACTACAAGGCAAAAGAAATGGAGGTAGAAATGTTGCGTAAGCGTGAAGCTTGGATGAAAGGGGTGCTTTTGAAAGCATCTCGGCTGGGATTTGTACAGGTGGATGAAGACCCCTTTGAGGCCGAAGTTCTAAAGCTTGGAACACCGGCCACTGATGAGCAGACAAAGATAGTGGATATGATTTTAAACTTCAAACATTTCAAGACCCAGATGCAGGTCAATATCTGCTTTCGCACTGTGTATGTTGAGTCAATCCTGCTAATTCGGAATTTTAGACGACACTAGCCACCCGAGCCAGGGAAGCTTCGGATCGTGTTGCGGACGCGGAACGCATGAAATCGAACGCCATGCAGGAGGCAGCATATTACCGCGCCAAGCTCACCGCATATGAGGCGGGTACGAACCCAGATATTGCCCGTGCTGAACGCGAACGTGTTGCGGAACTCGAGCGACTTCTTGCTACCCTCATATCTGAACAGACGGCTATGCGTCGCAAAGTTGATGAACTGAGTGATTCTCTATCATTACAAACGACTCTACTCGAGCAAGCCGAGACGCGAGCAGCAGACGCCAACAAGCGTGCAGACACGCTCGAGGAATTTCGAGATCGTAATGCTCGAGCGTACTCAGACCTTCAGACTAGCCGCACCGCTCTCGAAATTGCTGTGCGGGATCATGCTGATCGCCTTGTGACGCAGACGTCTTTACTCGAGCAAAAGGACGCAGAGCACAAGCGAATGAAGAGCCAACTACAAGAACTTAATCTACTTCGCGATCAGCATATTCGTGCCTTGGATCAAGCACGTACAGCCCTTCAAACGCAGACAGCTCGCTCTGAGGAAGTTGACACAGCTCACCAACGCGTGCGAGTTCAAGCTACTCAGCTGGAGGCTGAGCTTGCAGAACGTAGAGGTGAACTTGAGGCACGTACCTCAGAAGTAGAGTCTCTCCGGACCCGGCTAGCAGAGGTGGAGAATTTATGGGCCAAGTCACGTGAGGAAGCGGACGCTTTCAGGGCATTGACGACTAGCAGCCTCGGAGAACTGTTGGACTCTCATCGTGACCTCCAAGTGGACGAAGACAGGCACGCACGTGTGCATGCTGAGAAAGTCGGAGCAATGGAAACGGAGACTTCATCGCTTAGAAAGATGCTTAAGGAAGTCACGGAGCGTTTGGAAGAGACACAAAACGAACTGGGCGAAGAGCGGCAGAGGGTCCGAGACTCGGAATCCGCACAAACGTTTTTACGCTCCCAAATCGTCGGTCTCCGTTCTCAGCTTTCCAGTTCCACCTCAGAACACGGGCGCCTCCTCAAGGACTTCGCAGATAAAGAAAAAGAGCTCGGGGAAGCCCTTAAAGAGGCTACTGAAACGAATGTTCGGTTAGCAATGCTCCGCAACTACCTTGCTGAAAATGGCCTTAACACGGAGTCGGAAGAGTCCCTGAGCTGCCGCCCTGATTCATCCCGGATAGCTGAACTCGAGAAGCAGTTGGACGAGCGCATCAGACTTCATGAAATCTCGGAACACGAACTCGCTCAAGCTCTTCGGAGAAAACAAGACGCTGAAGCTCAGATGACTACGCTAGCGTCACAATTGGATCGTTCGCGGTCTAGGCAGAGTCCAATTATTGAAAGTGATTCCGCCGCGGAAGCTCGGGCTCTTGAGGCTGAAAATAAGCTCGAAGAAACTGAGCGTAGCTACAAAGCGAGGATGCAGCAGATGGAAGAAGACTACCAGCTTGCTGTTCACTATGTGAAGTGAGCTACGATAAAATCATGCATGAATATTCTCTTATGTCTCCCCACCATGCAGAGGCACCGAAAAAATGATGCGGAGGATGAAGGATGAGTTGACGAAACAGAAGACGGTGAATGTTGCCCTTCAGGCGGAGCTTGACGCGGCACGAGGACGATCCAGTACTGAACCCGGTTCACGAGCACGTGCTAACGGGAGTAGCACACCCTCTGACGACAGCCATGATCTGCTCCGATCCCAACTCGTTGAAACTCAGAAGCAATCTCGGCAGTTGGCAAACGAGAATATGGACTTACGTCAACGTATCGAAGCACTTGAGAAGGACTTGTCATCGATGAAAGAAAACTTGATGGTCTCTCAACGCGAATCGGACGACCGCTACGCCCGAGTGGAGGAGCTCGAGCATGAGGTTGAGAGGCTGAATGCCACATTGGTAATCTACCGGAAGGGTTCAGATGAAACGGCTGTGGAGCAACTTACCCAAGAAAACACCAACCTGAAACGGGAGAATGAGCAGCTTTCTCATAAGATCCATCTCCTCCTGGAGGTCGATGAGCCCTCCTTCAACCGTCCATTAAGTATGTCCAGCTCAGAGAACTTTGAACATCTCTCCAACGAGCTAGACGACTGGCAACGACAACTCGCCAGTTCGATGAGCACACGCCGGCCGATAAGCGATTTTGAATCTTCACCTCTTGGGCATGGTCGAGCGGGCTCACATTCATGACGCTCGGTTTGGGGTATTGCTGTCAATGTTTCTTGCATATAAACATTCATACCATTATTACTTTGATTGCTTTTGCCATTACTTACGCTCGTTCGGATTTGCATGTTTGTTGCCATAATTTTGTTCTTCATTTCGTCCCGCTTTCTACATCGGATAAATCTCTGTATAAGCGAAGAATTCTACACAGTCCCTGCAGCTGTTTGAGTCCATTCAACAGCCTTTTGCTTCACAACCATTGCACCTTCTTCATCGCCTAATTTTCTCTCCAGATCTAGCCATTTCTTGAAGAATGCCCTGTGGTGATTTAAAGTGAACCAGATTTCTATATGTGGGTAAGAGAACATACTTTGCCTTGTGGCTCGTCATCTTAACCGTCAAGACGTGGTTAAATAAGTTTCTGTGGTGCTATTGAGTACGCTCAACACAACACGTATAAGATGTCGGGATTTACCGTAAATGTTCAAGATTTCCTTTTCCAGCCTCCATGTCGATATAGATAGACCAAATATCCCATCGTTTGCGATGTGAATCTACAATACCTTCAAAGATTGTTCGCCCCCGTTCGACATCCCCAAGCTGATACTCAAGCTGCGCGAATTTGGATATCGTTTTGAGGTCTAGTAACTAGCGTTATTCATCGGAAATGCCTACGAAAATCTGCACGCACGTTTTCGTTTGTGGAGACTCTGCAAAGAACGCGATAGTAGTCTGCGTGCATCTTCAGCCAGCCCACGCCCAAGGTAATGTTCACAAAACAGAGTCCAAACTTTTGAACTCTGGCCAAACTTTTTGCACGTTCGCCTGTATTGTTCTTCCGCTTTCTGTTGACAATCAAAGTACAGTTCTAACAGTACTTTTTAGCCTACCTCATGCTTGCCACTCTCATCAAAAATGGTTGCAAGTCGCAGATGAATTGTCTTGGAGTCGTTATGACGCGCCGCATCTTTGAAGACGGCTTCAAGAGTGGTATCTGTACCATATACATTCTCCACATTCAGAAGGGCTATCCAAACGTTAAGCTTCTCCTGTTCGTCTCGAAAATGGATGGTTTGGATAGCACGTCTGCCGACAGCTCGTGCCTTATCGATCTCCGAGAGCTGCAAGTGGAAGGACATATACTGGATCCATAAATAGGAGGAGTTGGGCGACCCTAGAAGCATTCGCTCGAAATCGGTATTCGAATCAGGCAGTTTCATGTGTATGTCGGCGGTGGCATCCATCTCTATTTCCTTGTGCTTTCTCCGCTTCCTTTTCTCTGCTGTGTGCACCTCGTCATCACTTGAATCCATAGCTTCTATTTGGAACTCTTCATGGTGATCTGCATCGTTTGCAAACCATTGAAAATCACGGATTTTGAGGGAGGTTTCCTGACGGGCGCGTGGTTTTGGGGAGTTAATAATGTTAGGGGATGTGAGGTCAACCTGTATGAGATTATCGTCCCCAACATCACAGTACCCCTCGCCAATTCCGCACGATTCTTCTTCACCCAAGATGGGGCCACCTTGACTTTCCTTTTCTAATCCAATGTCATTAGGCGCTCCATACGATTTCGTATCGGCTGCGAAACTAGGCACGTCATCCTGTGATTGTTCATCCTTCTCGTCGGCAAAGTAAGAGGGCTTTAGGCTAAGCGAAAGCTGTTTCTTCTCGAGGTCACGAGAAACAATGAAAGCTCTCACACGATCGCCCTCGCAAAATGTACGGAGGGCGACTATGACATCTGCATCCTTGTTATCTGAGAGCTGACGAAGAGTTAACACATTGCGGGGAAAATGAAGGATTATTGACTTGCCTGAGATTTGTGACAAAGACCACTGATCGTTGAGCCCTCTATCTCAATAAAAAGACCGTATTGCTCGACGCGCTTGACTCGACCAACAACTTTCTGACCTTCTCGGAGATCACCGAAAGCCAGCGAGTTGGGTGGCGCACGTGACAGGTCACCTGATCGAAAAGTCATCTCTATCTTCTTGCTCGTAGTATCAACGCTAGCACAGGATTAATAGCTGCAGTCAACGTTGCGTGGAGTCACATACTTCAAGATCCGACCCCTGACCAATTGGTTCACTACGAACTGACTTTTCCAATCCTTAATGTACTGCAAACCATCTCAGTATACGATCGTTGGAGTAGTCATAACATACCTCATCAAACAATTCTTTGATTTGAACCCGAGCGTCAATCCCTTTCCCTAGAGCCACGAACAGCCCGTGTTCTGCTACACTCTTGACGAAACCTCTTGCGGTGTCTCCGACGCTGAGATCGTTAATGCAGCTTATTTCACGGTCCACTAGCTGTTCAGCACCATTTGGTGAAAGCCTCGAGGCACGCGTGGAAAACATTAAGCGATTGCTCGATCTGTCAATGCCGATCACGGCAGCTTTCACGACAGAATCGATAGTGGGGAAGGGATTTCCAGTTTCGTAGTCGTCTGAGGTATCAGTTGGGTGTAAAGATCCAGATATTCGGGCGGTGAGCTTGACATGAGCACCATAACGCGTATACTTGGTCACCCGCCCACAGACGATTTGTCCAATGGCGATGCCATCCATAGTCAGAGTAGCTTTCTTCAATTGATCGTTTTTGGAGTACCCAGTGACAACAACAAAATTTTTCTCAGGATTGCGGGATACCACGACCAATGAGTCAATGGAGGCGCCTGGTTCCAATGATGTCTGCAGCTCCAGTATGGCTGTCTTCCAGTGGCGTGCCAAGCCCGAAAATGAGATAAGTGCACGAACATTGGATGGCTTGAGTGAAAGTACAACATTCAACTTGTGTAGCTGAACGACGACACCTTCAACAATGTCTCCTTTAAGAACACCAGATATATCGGTTGGGGTGGAAGGGAACAATGATGTAGCTTGTCGGACGCTGGCCACAATCCGTTGTACTTCGGAGCGTATAGAGATGATACGCACTTTAATCACTCTTCCGAGGGCATATACATCCGTCAGCTTTGCACCAGTCTCGCTGGAGATGATTTACTCGAAATGTGAATTTATCTGCCACAAAAAATCATACCTGGCCTCACATGCAGGTACTATGGCCTTCACGTTATTAAAGAATTCAACCATGAGATGCTTGTCTGTAACGCGGAAAATAACCGCGTGAGTAAGAAGCCCAACCCTGGCATCAGAGAAGGATGTCAAAATGGGATGCGCGGTGTCCAAGAGTGATTTTTTAGCTGTTAATATAATACGATTTCGCTCCGGATCGACTGTAAGCACCTTGAAATCAATG
Organism: Xerocomus amazonicus; assembly: GCA_038089295.1. NCBI lineage: Eukaryota > Fungi > Basidiomycota > Agaricomycetes > Boletales > Boletaceae > Xerocomus > Xerocomus amazonicus. The sequence continues at coordinate 48,031 of JBBPKO010000015.1, forward strand.
AGTATAAAGGAAGGTGGCGACATAACCACGGCCTACACGACATTTTATAGCCGCTCCAATCTTGAATTTCTTCGTAGGATGCTTGAGAGGTATGTCGGCATAATGTGAGGGCCAAATCACACCATCCACGTTCCCAGATATCGACACGAATAACGCAGAATCTGTCAATTGCTTGACAAACCCTTTCAATATCTCACCAACTTGCACCTCGCCAGCTTGTACAAATCTTTGTTCCAAGACGGATGATCGCAGAGAGAGCTGTAAAATGCCATCAAACGGATGGTAGCCAATCACGCGTCCCTTGTGACATGTATTTGGTTTCCATGGTCCGGAAAACGCAGACAATGTGGTGACATGTTCATCCGAGATTTGCGAAATCTATGCGTGATCAGTGGAAGAAAAAGCGAGATGCGTAAACACTCACATGAACAAAACCATCTTGATTGGGGTGTATGTCCACATGCAACCCTCTCTCTGGTTCCACTCGTCGCACTTTAACTGGGTCAAGGATAGCACCTACAGGGAAGGCGGTGGACAAGGGTTGGCCCTCGGATGTAGTTTTAGGTTGTAGCCTGATATGGTGGTCTGCAAGGGTAACAACGAATCGGGGTGGAGACACCCCTGGAAGATCGTACAACACCCTTGTCTTCACTTTTTGCCCCACTTTAAGATTTTTATGCGTGCTCGACAAGTGAAACTCGTCGGCAGTTGCGCCAAAGAAACCCAGGATTTGTAAATTCAGACCGTCCCGAGTAATGGCCGTGACCACAGACTGGACCAGTAATCCTGGCAACACAGATGAAACACTAGACACTTGGGATACCTTATAAAAACATTCAGCTTGATGAATAATTGAAGTTGATAAGCAAAGCCCACCGAAGATGACATGAGGGCATCAGAATTATTAGTAACGGTGCAAATACGACGATTTGACGACATTTTAATGACAGAAACATCTATCAGTGCCCCGAATGGTAGTCTTGACCTTTCGGAGCCGGCCCTCTCGAAAGGCAAGAATCCGGACACTCCAGTTACACCAAGATCGAGAATGTACCCATGATCTTCAACGCTTTGCACAGCCGCACCTAAAGACTGGCGTGCAATGAGGGCGTTTCTCGTCGCACTATTAAAACACTCACATAGCCAACCTTGAAATCAGCTTTTTGCACGCCCACGTTGACATTTTCCGGGATGAGACTAAGCTCGACCCTTCGACTTGCTTTGATAGCGTCACTGCGGGCGCGCCCAAGTCCGACTGCATCGGCCGCGCCTGGGGCATGCGTCTTTATCACAACGGCACGGACGTATTGTCCAACGTAGAATAGGCTGCCTAAATCTGGAACGTGAGAAGAACTGTCTGATTCATCATCGCCATCATCATCAAGCACCCCGTCTTCAGTGTCATTCACGGACTCGAGTCGCTTAGTGAGCTGAGACGTGATTTGAGTGATCGGGACGTGAGCCAATAGTTGGTTGGGTAACGAGACCACGATAGCGAGAGGTTGTATCGACATCACTTGGCCGAATACCTTCATCCCCAGAACGAGGCGCTACAGAAAATTAACTTCAGCAACGAAAAATCAATGCAAGCTTGCCTTGTAGTTCAGATGTTCAATACGGACAACACATGCTTTCCCAGTCTCAACTGCAGAGGCTTTTCTTTTGATGTTGGGCTTGCGAGGCTTGTTCCCGGCTTGGGTTTGCTTCGTAGACTAGGAAACATCAGCTCAATCTTTCATTATACAATAACCACTTGCAGCAAATAGTTCCTGGTCCGCTTCCCTGACCGCCTCTGCACGGAATGTTTTGACTTCAAGTGGTGTCAAAACGGTTCCATTTCCACGTGGAAAGTCAATCTCATCGAGTGTCATTGCAGATGTAGAAGGAACCGAAACTCCTGTATAACCGGTGTCCTCCGACTTCTCAGATGATAGCTTGATTTTCTTTGTCTCTTTAGTGAAAGTGTCATCAAGATGCCGTTTGTGTCTTGTCATCATACAATCCAGTTGGAGGTCTATGCGAGAAGTGCAATTTTTGGTAGGTACGAGAACGACGGTAAGGCGAATTAGGAAGTCAATGACTAAGACTCGCGCTTCCTGCCATTTACCACCAACCAAACTATCTAAAGTATGGGTAGGTCCTCGTTTAAGCCAGAATTTCGAAACTGTATCTGACTTTTTTTTCTTGAAGACTATCAGGTTGAGTACACAGGTTCATGTTTTTGCTCAGTATTCATCTTTCGTGCAGAATCGTGTGGGTTCAAAGTTTGGTGGCGGTGGTGTTGCAGGTGCATCGGAAACCAACGTCGACAGGAGAGAACGCCTCCGAAAACTCGCGTTGGAAACCATCGATCTTGCAAAGGCACGTATATTTTCTTCTCGCTGCCTGCATGCCTAATTTCTTGTAGGATCCCTATATTCTGCGCAACCATCTTGGATCTCTTGAATGTCGCCTGTGTTTGACACTCCACACAAATGAGGGATCATACCTTGCACATACACAAGGGAAAAAGCATCAAACCAACCTCGCTAGACGTGCTGCTCGCGATGCGAAGGAGACTCAGTTGATGGTAGCCCCGACCCAGTCCAACGTACAACGCAAAGTCTTCCTTAAAATTGGCCGGCCGGGTTACCGTGTGACAAAGGTTCGAGACAGGGATACCGCAAAAGAAGGCATGATGGTGCAAGTACACCTTCCCCAGATCAAGCCAGGAGTCATTCCCCGACGGCGATTCATGAGCGCTTGGGAACAAAAACGGGAGCCACCGAACAAGGCATACCAATACTTGATTGTACGTCCTTTCAACGACAGAATACGGGGGTCTGACATACTATGAAGGTTGCCGCTGAACCTTACGAGACAATTGCATTTCGTATTCCAGCTAGAGAGATCGAGGACGAGTCTGACGATGCCGGGTACTGGAATTGGTCACATTGGGACCCTGATACAAAGCAGTACACCTTCCAATTCATGTTCCGCATGTCTTATTGATTGCTCTGACAAGTATACTTTACATCCATCTTACTCCGTTTTACTGTGCAAGTTCTCTGTAGAGGTTGTATCAAATGGATTGAAATAACCTCACTGATATCAATTTCTGTCAGAAAGTTGAATACTAACTCTTAGGCCAGGATGGAGCATTCCTGTAGTAGGAGTGTCATTGAAAGCTCATGTGTATGAACATAATGAACATCAGTGCAAGGGCAGGTCAGGCTATTGCTGTGCAGAAGTTAAGTGGACCTATGAGAACCTCACTAGATGCCAAGCTACTAATGTTAGGAGTACTACCTATGAGAACTATAGAAGGTTAGTACAGTAGCAAATGCCTATAAAGTATGGCTTACCCTTGGTAGATGTCAAGCTACTGAGGAAATAAACTAGAGAGAATAGTCCAAACTTGTGCTCTAAGCTTATGCAAGATTACCATAAATGGAAGGCTAAAGTATGCAGGGTCAATGGGATAGCCTGAGTTGAGATACCTGTGAGTGAAGCCATCTCCATCATTAACAAGACTCCACTGTCGTGTCGACAAGTTCAACCCCACATCACAGGTAACACAAGCCATTAGTTCGTTGACAGTACGCTGGCCGAGATTCAATGCACTCGTCGCGGCGGCCATGCCACGCAATGCGGAATGTGCACACCATTTTCTATTTCTGCTTCCTTCGACCGGGATGAGTTTATGCACGAAGCACAGGTTCACCGTTAATCCTGCCACTCATACCTGCCACGGAAATTGGATTTTATCAAATGTTGTCATGTGTCGCATCATGGTCCGGTGCGCTCGGCATGCTTCCTATCAATCACCCTGAATTATATGGCATTACTTGACAAGAACAAAAGCGACGTTATCGTTACCTACAAAGCTGACTCTAGAAAACGAACAACATGGGATATGGTCATCTGAACGTGGCCTTTTACAAATCAGTTACGCAATAGTAATTCATAGACGTACCGTTTCCATGTCCGAATACCAAATACAACCGATTAGTAGATGTAAACCTGAATTTCCGTGACGAGTCCTCTCCAGTATCCTGTCCAGAGAAGAAGCGCGTCAAATTCTGATGCAATGCCACAATAACCCTCATCAGGACGCATAGGCACCAATGTTACAGCCAGGTGAGTGCCAGGAGGAATGATCATTCTATTGGAAAATGAAATGTCTTCTTTGCGAATAATGGGAACTACATCGATCAAAGCAATTCGGCTGTGATAACATGAAGAGTAGTGCCACTAACCCTGAGCATCTCTCAGAAAACTTTCCATTTTCACCATCACCAACATTGTCATCGAATTTGTCCACCGATATTTCTCGGCGCGGACACAGATGTGAGAGCAGGAAGGCAGACCGGAAAAGGGTCGCTGTCAGGGGTCGTTGTCAGGGTTACAGTATTGCCTTGACGCTCCTCTATAGGTTGAAGTAAATCCATGCGCGCGCGCGTTAGTCAGTATAGACTAATAACTCTGCAAGCCAAGTGGTTCAAGTCATCACAACATTAGAAGTAACCGATACTAACAGATGTATTAGATTTGGAAGGAGGTTCGCTAAACTAGCCCGGAAACCACTTGCAAGGTGAACTCTGTTTGGACGTCGACAGGTCGGGGAGATCGGTCTACGAAGTCAAGCTGCCGCAAACCCATATGAAGTGGTGACTCACATGCACAAGTGGGTAGTCCGACGAAAACGCGATTACTTGTACGGTATGTTCCTTTTCAACACCGCAGAATACGCGGGGACATCCACCCACCGAAAATCGAAATCAGACCTAACGCGCAGGAGACAACACGCACCAAGTTCAACGGGAGGAAGGAGCTCGTTGAATGTCTGACATACATGATGCATACTAGAAAAAATATGACCGAGTTTGCGTTTGAGCTGAGCTTGAACGATGGTGACATGATAGGCGCGTCTACTAGACAAAGGGTATATCTGACCCGAAGAATCCGAATGTTACACATGCGAAAATGAGGAGAAAAAAGGGTTGTGCATACGTATCGCATGGTATGATCGAAGGACAGCTTTTCGTCGCATTCCGCGCTTGAGAGCTCTTCCACGAGTTCAGGCCCTGCTAGCACAACCACCCACCAGTCCATCGTCGGTACCCTTAAAAATTCATCTTTGTACTAGCTTTGGGTTGAGCTCACTCTACAGTAAATTTTACAGTGAAAGAGACGACCAAGTCGTACCCTTGCTGAATCGTGGATATTGCATTCAGGATGAACATGACTGTACCATAATAAGATAGAAGGGGTCCTGAGGGTCCGACAGGAGGAATACCATCGCCATGATGAGTTGGCCAACTTGAGACAAACAACGGTGAGGGCTGGACATGCCTGGGACGATCATCGAATACGACCAATAACGAAGGTAGCAGCCAACAGGAGAAGAACAACACTGTCCATCAGCAGACTAAGGGAAGCCATCTCAAAGGAGTATTTATGTCGGGCAAAGCGGTGAATTGCAACCAACAATGAATAGAGCGCACTTAGTCTGATGATTTTTGAACTCAAGCTGTGCCACTGATTTTAATAAAACCACGCGCGACGTTTTATTACACCCTCAAAATTCCGCGAATGCGGGAATGCAGCATTGCATTTCACGTCCATGTAGCAGAGGCCAGCATTGTGGGTTAAAACTACAAATTGCGTATGGGATCCGTCCTCGTATACATAAGGCTGGTGTCAAAACGAAAATGAGTGAAGTAAAAGCCCGAGGAGTCGTTTCCACTGGCCGAAAATATACCTAGATATCTGGTGTGAGGAGTCATGGCTCAAGCAATGTTCTTCCGTTTACTTAGTCTTCGCCGACGTATCTTTTCTTTAGCGGCCTCGTTCTCTGTCGTTGTTGGTGTAAGTTGTCCTGTTTGTGACGCAGTTTCACCATGAAGCATGGG
>JBBPKO010000015.1:54020-79452 GCA_038089295.1 Xerocomus amazonicus
GGACATTTCTTCGTAAAGGATAGACGACTTCTTTCGCAGGAGTCCTGGTCCCTGGTTATACATACCAGGCCGCCCTTCAGAGCACGTGTCCTTCGACGTATATTCCTCCGGGTAATCACTCTTCCAAGCTGCGCGTTCGCCTGGGGGAAACTCGTACTGGGGCTGCGGTGATGGTTGAGGTTGGAGTGGGGATGGCATCACAAGACGTTTCGGAAGGTGGCGTGTTCGAGGAAATTCTAAAGGTTTGTTTTGTATAAAAGAGGCTCGTGTGGCCGCATCGACTATATGAGATCTGTCCAATGGCCGCCTGTTTTGCAGCCCGGGATCATGGGGTGACAAAACAGGTGTTGCACTTTTAATTGATTGCGTGTGCCGTGACGTAGAGGGTAACATGGTGGGTCGCGGTGACGGTGGAAAACTTGGATCATGCATCTGAGATTCGTGCTCAGAAAGCGAAAAGACAGTTGTTTTTGTTTGATTGGGGGAGGATGGCACAGCAGCACGACTGCAATAGGATGTGGCATTGGGAATGCCATGGGTGTTGTCTCTAAGATAATATTGCGAAGGAGCACGCGAGAGCGATGGCGATCGGTTGTGTAAGTCATCCGAAATATGCCGGGAGGAGTCTTGAAAGGAGTGCGCCCAAGTGGTTGGCGGTGAACGACTTGGGGGATGGTCAGGTTTCGGGACGATTGCGAGTGTATCCGACTGACGGGAAACGTGGCTCTGAACTGGGATCAAACTATAAACGTGGGATGTGTAGATGGTGTTCCGTTGAAGGATCTGGCCAGGTTCCAAGTGTAACGACAATCCTCTTTCACCATGAGCAGATGGAATACGCGAAAGAGACTATATACGACGGGTGTAGGCATTGTAAACGACAGAGTGATGATTGGACTTACTTGGTGTCGAGTGGGGTGCAATGAACGGGGGTTCAACTTGACGGGAACTATGAGAGAGATGGACCATGAGAATAAACAACTAACACACCACGCGCTTTGAATGGTGGACATTGGCGCTACGGGGGACAATGGTGCTATGCATGTGAGGTATAGTGGGCTGCACAACGGTGCTACCGATTGCCTCATAAGGACCGTCGTGGTGGTAATTGGTGCCAAATGGGTCGGTCTCGTCCAACTCATCGATGCGATCGAGGATGTGATGGCTGGTGAGACGACGAACGAGGGCTTTCATGCCTGCTTTGCGGGAGACCCGTGAATGGAGTTGGATCAATTTTGGCCTTGCCTTTGGTGGTGGGGGTGGTGCGGAGAAGTGTGGAATGGTCTCATTGAAGTGAGGGTGAGCACGAGGGTCGGAAGAGAAAGCGGGGTCACTGAGCAGAGCTGCGGGGACTTTAAAGCGAGGCTGGTCACCGAAACTAAAGCGAGGTCTCCGTTCGACATCTGGTCGATCAAAGACACCCCAAGCCATGAAGTGTTGACGGTCTAGGAAAAGGCTTGTTTTAGTTAGTCTTACCATGTCCACCCTCGACCTCGCCCGCGCAGAGATCAAGTCTTGGGAGCGCGACTTCGCCTCCAGACACGGCAGAGATCCCACCGTACAAGACATCAGAGACCAGCCAAGCATTGGTGCCTGCCTTTTTTCTTCCTTCTCTTACTCGTTCCTCATGCCAATCCTTGTCAGCCGAGAAATATAAGCTCTACAAGAAACTCTCCAAATCCCTCCCAAAAACCCGTCCACTCGACGCCGTCCCTCCTCTTCCTGGATTTAACCCCTTCTCTCCCGTCAAGAAAACTGCTTCTCTTCCCCAATCCGTACAATACACTTCCCGGCCTTCCTCGCGCCAAAACCTGTTCACAACCCCAACCAAGGATATTTCGAAACCTTGTCTAGTATCCTCCTCCAACTCTCCCAGCTCAGCTGCATCCACGTCTGCTTCTTGCGTTCTCCCTGTAGCCCCAGTTGCGGTCTCTCGCGCTCGCAAGCGTTTGCGTGGTGAACCGGTCTCACCCTCTCCCAGCAAACCAAAGCGCCAACGCGTCCGCTCCCAGGCCCTCCCCTCCTTATTAGAGCAAGACCTTTTAAATAGCGAGCATGGAGCCGACCAGGGAGTGCCATACTGTAATTTCTCTTCATCTTTCATTGTCGATTCTCCCGTGAAGGCCCCTGCCGGTGGCAAGTCTTTCAAACTGCTGTTTGATGATGCTCTTCCCGTGCTATCCGTACCCACGAAGCCTGCTGGCTCGTCTATCACGCAGCTCGACTCTCTTTCCGATGCAAATTCTTCCCGCGCTTCTGTTGACCTCCTTGTTACGACTTCTCACAAGCTTCACCGCGACCTCACGTCAAATGGTATTATATCTGGCACGATTCACGCCGTCGATCATCCTTGGAGTAACACATTTCCCATGAAAGACTGTCCGTCGGCGTCGTCATATAAGCCATTATCCACGACGGTCACTTCTGCGGTTCTCCAGCCACGGACATCGACAAAACGTGCTCTGAATAGTGACAACATTGCACATGAAGACACGGGTCTCAGCACTTCACTCCAGTCACGATATCCCTTTGTTCCGCCATCTCCCCCGCTGCAAGACCCTATCAATCGGGATATTGGTAAAGGAAAGGCAGCAGCTATTATTAGTCGCAAAAAGTTAAGAATTGAGGATGAAGAGAGTGACGGAGCGGACAGTCTTGATGATGCCTCACTCAGAGTAGCGATCGTTGACTTAGGTCCGAACAAGAACTCGCACCAACACACTGATGACTTTGATTGGGATCCATTACTATTTCTTGGAACCCGCAACCACGATTCCCAACGGATTGATGCAAATCATCATGTGTCTAGCACGTTCAATCTCGAGTTGCCTGAAAAATTCCGTCGCGTGTTGGCAATTTCACCCTCGCGAACTCAGAACCGCACGGAGGAACGTGTTGTCCGTGGACTACTGTACGGTGATCGTGTCGGACACTATGATCCTTCGAGAGGGGGGGTCATATGGGATGCTGGTGAGGCGGACGATTCTACCAACGACGATGCGGAGAAAGAGGACGACTGGGAAAGTGAACCCATCCCCTGGGAAGTTGGTGAATTGTAACTTCACGCGTCATTTGTGGTTATGCTAGGCTGCCGTGCTTTCACTTTGCAGTGCTTTCATATCAATGGGTTTACGCCGTTTTGCTTGCGTGAAATGCGGGATCTAACAGGCGACGCGTGCCTTGCACATGCCCGCCAGTGGACAACAACCTTCGACGCTGGGGGATACAGCTCGTTAAACGCGAGGCTGTACCACACTGCTCACGGGCCCTTGGTGAGTGGATGTGTAGGATACGTGGCGCTGACGGTCCGCTAGTCGCCGAACACGAGTATTCGGAATGTGTTCCACGCGATTTGACTGGACGCTATCGAACCACACCCCTTACGCGTGTAGTCGGACCTCCGTTTTTCAAACAGGGGCGTGGCTCGCCTGTACAATTAGCTCATTCCTCCACCCACATCGGTCAATCTAACCAGGCCGCATCCGCAAGTCAGTAACTAGAACGACCTGGAAGAGCTCACGGCGTGAACGGGTGAAGGGTGGACTTACCTATTTAACCTGCTAACTCATGTTCGCAGTTCCTTGTTCCCCAACTTTTTAACCGTCATATACTTCTCCCGTAGACACTAAGAAGAATCTTGTTCTGCAACTTGTCTAACTGCCACTACTCTGAACAATGCTTTCTGCGTTATCCCGCGACCCTGATGCCGCGAAGAAGCTCCTCGATACTATCATCGAGTCACCGAATGGACGGCGTTCCATGTCTCGTTTGGCACGCACATGCAAAACGATGTGCGAGCCAGCACTGAATGTCCTGTGGAGGGAGCTTGATTCTCTTCTGCCGCTCATCTCGTTATTTCCTAGTAACATCATGAAAAGGGCCCGCCGCCCGGGTCTTGGTTTGGTTTGTCTTGGCCCAAAGTATTCTATAAATTGCTGACCATGACGCAGGCCAAGGTGCCAAACGCTGAGGACTGGGAAAGAGTCCTCGCATATGGCGAACGTGTCCGCCGCATTGCATACATCGAGTCATCTCCGAGCGTCTCACCTTCTGTCTTTGCGGTCATTGCAGAAAATCGTCCTGTGCCCTACATCTTGCCTCACTTGCAAACGCTCATATGGAGAGTAGACACTGCGGCCGGTCTGGAGCGCTCCACGCTTTTCTTGAATCCCGAGCTGCAAAGCTTAGTCCTGGAAGTTGCTAGCAGGATTCCGCAGCTCGGTGCCTATCTCGTCGATGTTTGCGGTCAGACCCAGCTTACAGCCTTTTCATTCACCTCTCCAACAAGCCTTCCCGAAACCTTTACGGATCTCGTGCGCTCGCAGAACACACTCGAGAAACTAGCTTTGGTTGCACCCGGTGCTTTGTCTCCGCAAGTTGGGCAATGGGCTGCTTCTTTACCTGCTCTCCATACCTTTGAACTGGACCTCACTGGAAGATCAATCATTGCCGTCGAAGGTTTTTTCGATGACATTGTTTCCTCTGGTGCGGCGACACCCAGTGATGCATCATCGGATAGTGGTGTTTTCTCTGGTGACGAAATAGACTTCACGGAAATTAGGATGTCGTCACTCCGCCTTACAGGTGACCTGCACTCTAGCGGTGTGTTCACGGATCTTCGTAGCCTTCAGCTAACTGGTGAAGTCGCGAACATTGCCGTTTTCTTGAAGCACATCACCAGCGAACTCACTTCTCTTGAACTCGTCATTGAGGATCCTCCTGACATGGCTGATTGGCAAGACCTTTCGGTCTTGATATGTGAACGATTTAGCCGGACGTTGCATTCCTTACGGATCTGTGCGACTGGTGCTTCTCGATTCACGGAACTTGTCCGAGCTACGTCTCGCGCGGCTGCGGATCAGCCCTCCCGACACCTCCCACTTCAGTATCTGTCTTCTCTCCCTACCCTCATCCGCCTCGAGGTAGACCTTCCGGAATCGACACTCTTCTTTAACGAAGACCTGCGTTACATTGCAAAAGCATGTCCTAACATCGAGACCTTACGCTTATGTCCCATGGCACGTTTTGTGGGGTCATCGGGCCCAAAACTTACTTTGGAGGGTGTTGCGACTCTCACACGAAACTGTAAGCGGCTGCAGAGCCTCGCAGTCGTTCTCGACGCGCGGCCGGGATCCGTGGAAACGTTGGGTGCCCTCGAGGTTTCCTCGAGGTCACTTCTTCGCCTCCACGTAGGCCACTCCACCATTAACGACCCTCTTCACACCACTATTCTTCTCAGCCACCTTGCACCATACCTCGAGTCGCTGAAGTGGTTTCATGAAAAGAACCGACCGGGTTATGTGGAATCCAATGCTCAGGGGTGGCAGAAGGTATCAGACTGGCTGCCGCATCTCCAGGGCGTGCGTCTCGTGGAAAGGGCCAAGGCTCTTGGACGAAGGGTTAACAACCACACCAAGGATCAAAGCGTTGATGCTACCATCAAGAAAACTTACGTCAATAAGTTTGCTCACGTGAGACCCAAGACCACAGAACAAGGAATTCAGTCAGCGCCAACCTTGGTCGACCGGATGGTTCAGATCAAGCCGGATCTACTCTCAGTCTTTGTGGATGCTACGCCGACGTGCACCGAGACGGCGGTTGATGCAACTCCAGATGTTGCTCACCAATGTGTTGGTGTTGGTCCTATGACGGCCGACGACTCGGTCGACGCTAGGATGTCCGTAGGTTCCCTGGAAACTTCGTTTGACGACACAGCGGACCTCTTCCAAAAATATGGTGATTTCCATGCTATCCCTTCCGTGCTCCCCGCTCTCCTCACTGGGTTGCTCGCCTTCGCATGCCGTGTTTTCCTTACTTACCCTCTCGCACTGCCGAAACATATGCTCGATAAGTCCCTTTCTATGCTCCATGCCCCCAAAAAGAATGATGATGAATCAAACGAAAAATATGAGCCTCAAAGAATCCCATGGAATTCCACTCCATCGACGAACGAACTTTTGGACCATGACATCCCACCTGTTTGTCTATGAATTCTCCTACGACGGACACTCTTACTCATATAGTACACGGGTGCTGGCGCTTGTTGTAGGGTTATTATCACGAATATTATTCTAACACAGATTGGAAAGGCAGTGACTCGACTGAACGTTGTTCTAAGACAACTGCAACTGTGATAGGCGCGTGCTATAGAGACCAAACAACGCCAAACATATTTGCGACGCGTCATTTTACGCTGCATGTCGACAAGCCATATTCGCGGTCGTACTACCATCTAGCAATGGCCGAAGTGAAAAAGCAAGAAAGAGATTTTACCCCAGAGGTAAACGTTTTGCTTCCAGAAACTCAAACACTCGCCGAGGTGCGCAATCCTGACTTAGCTACATCCGCGACTCAACCATCAATCACCAGTCCGGCAGGCTCTCAGAAGCTCTGGATAGGCTTTTCGCCCTAGAAAAGCAAACAAGAAATGTGCGTTGGCGGTATTTTGAGACCCAGCCCTCTTACCAATTATTCAGGCTTCTGATCTACCCTCGACTACGCGTCTCGCGAAAGCCGCATTAGACCAATGTTATAAGGCACAGGATTATGCCCAGCTCAATTCTACCATTAACGTACTGAGCAAAAAGCACGGGCAACTCAGGGGCGTCGTACAGGCCATGGTAGAACAGGCCATGGCATGGCTGCCGGAAATTAAACAGCGAAATGGCGATGCAACGTGGTTAGAACTGGTCGAGACCTTGCGGTCCGTCACCGAGGGTAAGGTATGTCGGAAGAAATACCTTTTCCAACCGTTGATCAAGTAACACGATTAGATTTTTCTGGAGACGCCCCGCGCACGCGTAACTCTCTTACTCTCACACTATCATGAGAGCCTTTCGAAACTGCCAGGCAAGAAGGCACCTGCTATCAAGGAATCACTGCAAACGGCATCAGATCTACTTTCCGACCTCCAAGTAGAGACTTACTCGTCAATGGAACGGAGGGAGAAGACCGAATTCATTTTGGAGCAAATGCGATTATTGGTCGCGGTTGCGCGTCTAAAGGACGCCGAGGCTGCAGGCAAGGGCAATGAGGGGAAGAGTGCAATGGGAGGAGGCGAACCCGAGTGGGTCAAAGCGAGGGTTGGTAGTCGTAAGGTCAACGAGACTTTCCTCAAAGCAAAAGAGAATGAGGTGGGGAACCATTCTGATTCCAATATCCATCTGGGCCGTAGACTAATATTCTAATATTCTGGTTAGGATCTCAAGCTCAAATTCTATGACTTGATGATTCAACAAGCACTACACCAATCCGCGTACCTAGATGTTGCCAAGCACTACGAGAAAGTCTGGGATACCCCGTCGATAAAAGACGACGAGAACAAAGGTCGAGCGGTGAGCATTTTGGGCATGCGACCGTCGATGGAATCCGTCTGAACTGGAGAGGGCAGGCACTCGAGCATATCGTTTATTACGTTGTTCTTGCCCCTCACAGCAACGAACAGTCGGACATGTTGCACCACTGGTTCGTAAACCCCGCACTGGAGAAACTCGAGTTGCATTAGTATGAATTTATGAAATAAACATTTGAATGTCGCTGAACTTTCCTTTTAGTAACCTAGTCAAGTCTTTCGTTACCCGAGAACTGATGAGATGGCCAGGGATTGAATCGATCTATGGTCCTTTTCTGCGAACAACACCCGTTTTCTCCAATGCACCGCAATGGGAAGACCTCCACACTCGTGTGATAGAACATGTGAGTCTTTCGCTGCATTACTGGCACATTCAGACTGACTGTGATTCAGAACATCCGAGTCGTTTCTCAGTATTATACTCGAATTAGATTGTCCCGCCTAACGACGCTCCTTGATCTCACGCCACAACAAACAGAAGAAACGCTTGCTCGACTTGTGGTCTCCAAAACTATCTGGGCTCGGATGGACCGACCAGCGGGCATCGTGAATTTCACACCCAAACGGAGCGCAGAGGATGTGATGAACGACTGGAGCTCAGATATGCAGAGGTTGTTAAGCCTTGTAGAGAAGACATGGATGGGTATGAACGCAGCCTTGGCCGCGCAGTCGCGCATCAAGGCGTAGTTGAACCTTCTTGTATCGTTAGCTGTATGCACTAAGTCAAATTCAAGGGTATGGAAAAGAGCGAATCGATTTTTTAAGTCTACCGACTCCCAAAGAGCTGGTTTTCTGATGGGTTGGAATGTGGTGTAACCCGGTCATCGACAAGGTGTGATGGTCGTACACCATCTTTCTGACGCTTAATATATTCTTGGCCTCGACTCCAAGTATTGCCCATGCCACTGTCCATGTTGAGAATTGCGCGCCAACGCTTGCGGGCGCGGAGAGCACTCTCATCAAGGGCCTTCTTCCGTTCAGCAGACCTGTAGACTTTGTCCTCTTTCTCGAACGTCCGGTCGATTTCTGATGGGAACACGGTGCCATACGATTCGGCTTCCATGCGAGCAAATGCATTTGCGATGTCATGCTCTGCGCGTAAGGCACGAAATTCTGCAACTGCACGAGTGTAAGCGACTGTGAGTGACACGTTGTGGTGTCTGTGGAGGTTGGCAGCGAAAAGAACTGCGCTAGAAAGAAGATTAGAGGAAGCAGAAGAGAACCGAAGGAATGACTGACTCTTCTACTGCAGGATTCCTGGTTCGTTGGCCCAGCCTCGTCCAGTCCTTCTCATTGATTGGGTGTTCTGGTTCGATCACCTGGCCCTCTACGATGGACACTGGCCTGAATGCCTCGAACGGATGATCTCTAAAAAACTGGAGTCGAAGCCTGTCCTCCAAGTATGTGATAGTCAACGGTCGCGTCTTTGGGGGTCGAAGGCTTGAGACAGTTGACTTGCGGGAAGGTTTTTCGGTCTCGATTGCCTGGAAGGGAGGAGCGCGGGAGGGAAGGGGAAGGGGGGGATACTGTAAAACTGCTTGATACCAGACTGGTTCCTCGCGAATGTAGTTTGCTTGCATGAGACGCGAGACCTGCTTGTGCACTTGGGACGCGATTCGGCGCACCATGCTGGCAAGTAGCAAAAAGGTTGGAGGATAAATAAACAATACAATAGCTTGGTGATTTCGACACAACCATGGAAGAGGAAGAAACTGAACTGAGGAATCCTTTCCCATCTCCTCCTTCTCACTATACCAATTACACGCCCCACAACTTGGGGCTCCTCCAGCTGCTCAGAGAACGCGTCAAAGAGCAAGACCTCGACATTACTACCGTTAATCAGCACGACATATTGTCCGACCAGCCCGATATACCCTCCTGGTCACTAGCTCAGCTGGACAAACCCCGGGTAGACTGGGTTCTTGAAGATGGGCACTACAACGTGTTCGGCGAAACTTGGTTTGTATGGTTTGTGTTTACTGGTACCGGGAGCATGTAACACCATCTTCCAAGGTCAAGGAGACCATCCCCTCGTTAGCTGAGTCAGGTGGACACCAACTGTACCCAGCAGACCCGAGTGTAGGCAAGTCACAGGCGCAATCACCTCCCCGAGTGTTTACCATCCCCCCGCTAGATCGCCGACCCGCGTTATTGTCTATCCTCCACTCTCTCCTGGTCACATATTCTAATCTCACCGGTGCCATTCTTGCTCCGCCTCCGCCACCAGCTTCTTCTTTCCCTCCGGAGTGGCAGAGACATGTAGGTTGGATTGCTGTACTTGCACAGAATTTGATGGCTGCAGCGAACGACTTGCGTCCGGTCCAGGTTGGTCCATCTAGTGCACACTTATCGCGAAACTCAAGTAAATACAACAACTTAGGCAAGAGGGAACCTTGAAAGCATGATGCAAAGGCAGCTTGAACTCCGTCGTGAGGAGACAGCTTCCATTCACGCGTTCGATTTGTCTCCCATCTCGACTTTCCATTCATGCTGACATAGGCGTTTGTTCAGTAAGTGCGATGAACTCGAAGGACGACTTTCGGAGCTACGTACCACGGCTCTCGGTACCATTCATCCTACTGCTTCTGATACGAACCAAGGAGGACAGGTTGGTTCAGCTTCAAACATGAATTTTCTAAAACACCAATCTTGGCTTCCGCAGGTCACTTCGCCAACCTTGAACATCGAAGACGTTTTACGCTGGGTTGAACAGTTGACTTAAAACGGTTGGGATGAAGTTACACTTTGTCAGTAGAACTTATCCTTTAATGTTATGTGATTTGTGATTTGGGGGTGTTTGGGGTCCAATTATTCCTTTTCTTCGTCGTATAATGGCGACTAGACGAAGAATTGGAGTACGCTTGGCTACAACAGAGGCTGCTAGGCGTCAGCTTATGCAGCCTGTCGTATGTTGGGAGAAAGTATGGGTTACGCCAGACAACGCACCGAACTCGACTATGAAGATATGCAAATGGGTGAAGACCATCAAAAAGCAGGTGCGCAGACCTGGTGCAGAAGTTGGCTCGTGATCGTTGACCTCTGCAAGCAATTCAGCGATGACGAGGAAGAAGCTGACGAGCCTCTTGCTCCACTTCCAGATGAACCTGAGGTCATCGAGGGTGACGAAGATATGGATCCGGATGAAGCAGTTCCATCCGTCGCTCTAGGTACCACCCATGACGGGACAGAGACCAATTTTGCGAATCAAGAGACTTCTGAACCACAGACGAAGCCTTCTTCACCCAACCCCCCCGTTCTCTCCCTCCAGCAGACCGAATCCATCCTAACCGTTGATGAAGGAGGAAATATGTTGGATGCGGCGTTCAAAGTGTTAGATGGAGGTATCAACGTTGACGTCGGCGTGCACGAGAACGTTCATCGGGACGGCGTTGGCGAGCTAGACATGAGTGTTCTTGGTCCAGATGGTACACCTTACGAGGGTGTGCATGACCTTGGCCAGCTGGATGGTACAGACACATTGCTGGGGGGCGCACTGATGGGTAACACCGGAGATCCGTTTGGCGCGTCCATGGAACATTCTCTGTCGGTTCAGGACCAGGAAACAACAGGACCATCGATGTCTTAGTGAACAAAGACCACAACCGCTGATTCATTGCTCCCTCGGACAACCGTTTGCATCGTCGAACGTCGCGCATTATTCACGTCTTTCTTGTAAACCAAATAATAGCTTGTTATAATAAGTTGGTTGACCAAACAACCTCAAAGCTGCAGCGACTGCGCTACAAATATCAGTCGTGACGCCGTCTTGCGAGTTTCACTTGGACCGCCATCATGGCTTCCTCTTTGCAAGCTCTTATACTCAACAAACTTCCTACCCTCTTCTTCTCCTCTGCAGAGTTTGGGCTTGCGGCTTTAGCTTTAGGCCCCCTACCAAGTTTCGTGCCCTTAGTACTTCTCCTTTCGGTGCTCATGATCCACGGGCAAAGGATTGCCCGCCGTCAAACTCGAGGGTGGCAGTTACTTTGCTCTTGGACCTCCGTTACCGCTGGATCCGCTCTCGCTCACTGGAGAGCGGCAGTGAGCGCACTTTCTAACCCAACGGAGTCTCTGGTTGCAATCGTTATCTTATCTGGCGCGACATACTCGATCGTGGTGTTTTCTATCTACTTTGACGGTCGTCTCAAGGGCTGGCTGAAGTCCGATTGGCCACAGTTCACACTTTTCCCATTGCTGTGGGCGACTTGTTGGAGCCTTACGTCCCGCGTGTCTCCTGTTGGTCGTCTCCTGAACTGGTGGCCAGCTCCCGTGCCCTCCCCGTATAGTTGGCTGTTAGCCCTCACTGGACCAGCCGGAATCGATTGGATTGTCGCAGCATGGGCTGTGGTATGTTCCGAGCTTTTGGCGCAATGGCTAATGGGTTTTGCGGAATATGCTCCGTTGGAGTATTATAATCAAACAGTCTTATCTTCCAGATCAAAAGGGCTATTGTCACTTGTTGCGATACTTCTCACCCTCACATTTCCGTCATCTGTGTTTCGTATTTCACCACCCCGCGGCGATATTTCTGCTCACACACCACTTACGGTCGGTTGTGTTTTACCCAACCTTTTAGATGGGAGACATCCGAGCCTGGAGGATTTTATTACTGAAACGGCCACGATGAATGCAGCGAACGTCGTTCTCTGGCCAGAGAGTGCAGTTGTCTTCAACTCTGAAAAGGAGCGTGAGGATGCATTCACCAAAGTCCGACAACTCAAATTGTCTGCTCTCATTGGTGTAGCCTTCGATGAGTATGTGGCAGGAGACCCCGCCCATACCAGGAATGGGTTTGCACTCGTCCACAAGGATCAAAAACCGGGCGATGAAGCGATTCAATATTACAAACGTAATCTCGTTCCATGTAAGTACTAGATGAGGGTCTGCATCCCGTTCACTGACAATTTTTGCCCTGTAAAGTCACGGAATCATTCTCAAAGATACCATCTGTGGAACCACCTGTCATTACGCGCTGGCAGCTTAAAAACCCCAAAGGTATCACCAAACCCGAGTGGGCGCCAGGTCCAAACCATACGCGGCCGCTTTTGGTGACATCGTCAATCTGCCTGGACTTTACATCACCAACGGTGTTTATGGACTTGGGTTCGCGGCCAACACTCATTCTGGGCCCAGCGCGTACCTGGGACACGACAGTAGGTCTGGCGATGTGGGAGCAAGCAAAGGCCAGGGCGAATGAAGTTGGGAGCATGGTTTTGTGGTGTGATGGAGGGACGAGGGGTGTAAGCGGGATAAGTGGAGGGGGGATCGAGGAGCCGATGCAGAGTGGGAGCGGGTCGTGGATGAGAACGGTTGGGGTGCCATATCCTGTGGACGAGAGCCGGACGCTTTATGCAAGGATAGGGGACGTTTCGGTGCTTGTGGTGTTGGCGGCACTGATGGGAGGAGGTGTAGTGAGCGGGGCCGTGTTGAGATGGGGCCAGAGCGGGGTGGAGCGAGTCGTGATGGAGGGGCGGAGGGGTGTTGGGTATGTGCGAAGGGTGATTCGAGGGAGGGGTGAGGAGGAAGAGGAGGGGCTATTGGGCTGATATTTACGTGATGTGAATAGGATAGATACACGAGGACGGGCCGCAGTGCAGACACGCCAAAGTCACGCTCTACGAGGTTGAAAGGACGGAGGAGGGAAGGAGGACTCTTCTTCTTCACGAGTCCGTGTGTTGAGGACTTGACGGTACACAACGTCGGCACACAACTTTATACAGTCGAAGCTACCTCGCAGCCTTCGTGGCTCCCTGCGCAGCTCGACTCACGCCCTCGATCCTTCTCGTCTCCTCGCCCGCGCCTTCCCCCGCTCAACTAACTCCCGGCTGTTTGGAAAGAAAAGCACACCCGTTCAAATCGACGAACCCGCGGCCGACTTTGAGTTCATCGCACCAGACGAACTCCCCCCTGAACCAAGCCCAGTACCCCGGTGCGAGTCCTCCGTCACCACTCCTCCTCAGCCTTCCCTCCCACGAACAAAGTCCACCCTTTTCCGTCTGAAGAACATATCCAAAGTCTCAATCCACCTCTCTTCTTTCACTGACAGCAGGGCCTCCTCTTCCCGTACCCGCACCGCAACAGACGAGTCCGACCTTTGCCTCGCCTTCCCAAAACCACCAACACATATACCAACTCCTGAGCCACCCGCGCCAGGTCCTCCCATCTCTTCTGACACCCCCGCTCTTCCCCACTCCTCCATCCCAAACACTTCCACATCCTCCGTCGTCGAAAACGATCCATTTCCAGCAGGCTGCGCCGTACTCGCGCGTCCAGAAAATTCAGAGCACGAGCACGAGTCCGTTTCCAAACTCGGATCTCCTTCTCTGGCCACGCCACCTGTCTCCCTACATCCTTCAAAACTCGTCAAACGGGGTCATAGATTCACGGAGTCTTTCAGCCGTTTCAAGTCCCTTTCGCAAATTCTTCGTGACTCGTTTGTTTCTCGTCCTGTTGACGCTTCCTCCGTTGACACCATCAGGAGCAGAAAACGCTGGGGCCATAGGCGCGGCCTTGATTCAAACTCTTCATCAGCCGATCCGGTTATTCCCCTCGTACCACCTGTACCCCCTCTACCAGAACCTCTCCCCAACCTTACCCAGTCTTCTTCGCCTTCTTTCACCGCCGCTTTTACCGACAGTAGTCCGTCGCCCCCTGCTTCTGTAACCTCCTTGCCTGAGGAATCATCTCCCACTCCCATTCCTATACCACCTCCACTCAGGAGGAAGCACTCTGCACCAGCAGGACTTGGCCGCGGGGCGTCTCCTGTTGCGCACTACCAGCTCATCAATCCGTCAGAGCTCACCGCGTCCCCATCGTCATTCGTAAGGAGTTCTTTTGTAAACTCCTCTGCAAGATCGTCATTCTTGCCCCCATCTCCTTCGTGGCTCAGTCGAAACGTGAACAATCTTGATCCGTCCGGCATATTTGCAACTTTCCCCCCGTCGCGTATCTCTGCTCTCAGCGATTCAGACCACCTCAAGATCCCAGAGATCACCACATTCTATCCGTCTGCACTGTTTGCGCCCGATTCACCTCGTCCGCTACCCATTCCCCCACCGCTCATCCCCGTTCCACCTCCTCAATCCCGCCGGTCGACAGCTTCCCCTTCCCGGCCACTGTTACATCCTCTCCTGACAGACGTCTCCCCGGACAGCCCAGAATCAGACACAAGATCTTTTGTGACATCGCCCACACCACTCGAGAGTACCCTATATTCCCCTACTTCGAGCACCACCCCTACTACTGCATTTGCCTCAGCCCTTCCATCACCTTCGCCACAGTTCCGCCGTCGGTTATCAAACATTAGTCAGATCTCTGTCGAGCGCCACCGGCAATCTATCGCAAGACTTAAGAATTCTCGCACATCTAGTCCTCGAGCTTACCGTCAACCTTCTTTCAAGGCTTCCAGGACTTCGCTCAACCCACTACACAAGGTTATTCTCCCGGTCAGGTCAAATATAATTCTCGATGCTCATTGCTTTCAGGATCGCTCCGTTCGCAATCATCTAGCCAACGGTCCAAAGTTTCATCTTGTTAAGGCACCTCCGTCACCTGTTACCTGGTGCGTTTCCGGTCTGGTGTTCAGCTCTATTCTCATGAAGATGCTCGATCCAGTGACAGTTCAGATCAGCGGACTATTTTCATACCCTCCAAACAACGTGAATCTCCATTATCCAAACAGTCACCACTTCCCAAAGATCTTGCGCTACTCCTTGAAGCTTTCTTTGTTCAGTCTGGTTTACTCGAGTCTTTCGCACGGCCTACAATGGATTATACAGGGAAGAACCTTGATGTCGTCGATTTCGGTGGCGAAGTGGACTATTCTGGACATCAGTGGTTCCAAGAACCTCCCCCGCGACCCGAGGTAAAAGTTTATGATCTCTAGCTGGTGCATGAAATAATCCTTCTTTAGCCCCAACCAGCTGTACAACCCTACATACCAGATGATGATGTCATTAAACAGAATGAAGCATTTGACTTTGCTCTCAAGGCAGCACCGAACGTGTTGTATGGACGATTCAAGCAATATGGACAGGTCTGCACCTCGTAGCATGGCACAATTTCAATGCAGACTGACCCTTTTAAACAGCTTGGCGTTCTTGCATGGTGCTCAGAATTTGGAGAAATGATTGACAGCCTCAAGCAACTCGGTTTCTCGGGCAACATGTTTGTCGCGACACGAGCCCAAGCATTGCGGACGTGTGAAGAGATACTGAAATTGAAGCTAGATGTCAAGATGCAGATCATCGTCATGTATCTCTCGTCACAGGTCCTCAGGCTGCGTCGCTTCCTTGATGGGGAACGCCAGTGGGATGATTACCCTACCCCAGAGTTCCCTCTGGATTATCGTGCGTACTCTTCGTGACAATTGTGTTTGTAGACAGAATCTTGTTAGTATACTTTCGTGCTATCACTACATGGTTAACCATGGCATATCTATATTATCATTCCTATGGAGGGTGTGTACTTGTATCCATTTCCCCCTGGGATGAAAATTGGGAGGATTTACAACTCACAAGGCCGTGTGTCTACAATGAGTGTCTAGTAAACGAAAACTTCATTGTTGTGCTACTAGGTGCGATGTTAATTTCGCTATGTTGTCGCTCTTGTTAAAGTGAGCTGTTACAAAGTCCGGAGTTCAGGACAATAAGTGAAGGAAGAGAAAGGAGAATGAAAACAACAATAACGATGCGAGCAGTTCCCAAAGGAAAGAACAAAGACTGAAGAGGTCGTGGTAATTGAAATGTCGTGAGTGTGAATTGAATCTAAGTGGGTGAAAAAATTGAAATGCTGCATGCGAACAACGAAAGTGAAGCTGGTATTTCATGAATGTGACGACATGCGAGTGTGGTTTCTCCAGTATTCTGAAGCCGTTCCACTGCTTCTATCTGCGAGAACCGGTAAATGGGCAGGCTGATAGCTCGATTCCCGTGGAGGAGCAGGTAAGGGGTTGGGACGGGATGACAGGTCCACAGAAGAAGCTTTGGAGGGAAACGTGAAAGAATCTGAAAGTGAGTGATACGTGGTATAGTCCCTCGAAGATGAAGGATGCGGCTGTCCATATGGTGAGGTGGCAGCATAGATGATCGGAGGGGGAGCAGCGGGCATATTAGCGTAAAACACGCTGGCTGGTATAGGGTGCGCTTGTAACGGTTGCACGACATACGACGTGTGACTGGATCCATGAGCGAAGCTTTGTATCGAAAAGACGTCTTTAACTGTCTCGTTATTGACAGCTCTGGGCTCCATATTGGAGGGAGAGGCAATTACGCCGGTTTCTCGCTGACCTTGAACCATGCTCCTGCCCTTCCACAGTCGATCCATCTCCCAAGCTTCACGAGCTCTAAGAGCACTCATATCCGCTGCCGGAGTCAGCTCGGAAGTTGGCCGGACGGACATAGGCGGCAGGTGACCGACACGCGCGACCGCCACGATTGGACTCGGCCCGGGACGTACAGCCTTGGTGTGACCTTGCTGATGAACAGAGTCCTGCGGTCCATCGTTGCTTTTGCGATGGCGTGGAGGTTCGTCTTGCAATGTAAATATTAGAGGCTGCACTAGTGTTGGACGTTGAGGGGTATCGAGGCTACGAGCACGTCCAGGCCGCCCAGAAAGAGAATTGGAGTCGGTTTTTTCGTTTGGCACTGATTTCGTCGTAGCACGGTTGGTGGTTCGACGTTGGTCTTCATTTCCCTGCTGAAAAGTCTTCTCCTGCCTCCGCCTGCGCTCACGTTCTTCCTCCCTCTCCTTCGCCTGTCCCCTAGCTCTCTCACGCTCCTTCACCCTCTCCTTCTCGTACCCTCTTTCCTTTCCCCGTTCTCGTTCTCGTTCCTTGCCCCTGTTTCTGTCTCTGTCTTTGTCCCGCTCTCTTTCTCTGTCTCGTTCTTTGGCCCTGGCCCGCTCCCTTTCCCTTTCCCGTTCTCTAGTTCTGTCCCGCTCTCTTTCTCTTTCTCTTTCTCTTTCCCATTCCCTCTCTCTCTCTCGCCCTCCTTTCTCGCGATCCTTCTCGCGATGTAATCGTAGGGATGGTTTCTCAATCCTCTCGGAATTTTCTACTCTATCTTTCGTTCTTCGACGATGGGGAGCTTGAGCCGAATTGACAACCAACCATTGTTCACCCTGGACCTGAACTGCAGCCTCTGATGATGATGACACCTTATCCGAATGGGTCCTCACAAGCCTATAAGTTTCTGTTTTCCTAGTCATCGAATTAGATTTGGCAAGTTGGACGTCGCCTTCTGTACATTGGTCATCCACTCCCTGCGGGAGCGACAATCTATCCTGCGAAGGTTTAGAACGATCTGTTGAAGTACTCTCGAACACAGGAAGCTCGGGATGCGGCTCGTCAGTATTGTAAGGAGTAGGGGGGTTAACAAGGACTGACGCTCTCGATGTTGGAGAGTCATCGACAATGGGACGGACAGGATGAGGGAGGACAGGACAGGATGGCTCCTTAATTGGCGAAGATCTTGCCGGCGAAAGGTCTCCAATGGTAAGTGATGGTGTAGAAGATTGTACTGGAGCACTAGTGGATAGGCGAAGTCCGGAGGGCGGAGAAGGAGGGGGAATGACAACAGATGGATCGGGAGAATGTGCCGTGGCCGTGGTCATAAAATGTGACAAGTCTGGAAAAGTAACAGCAGGAACAGCAACGGAAATGGGGCTGAGGAGCCCGGGAACGGGTGACGACTTCCAAAACGTAGAAGGCACAGCAGAAGATTTTGGAACTTGTGGAGGATCGGCCAGTGGATCCTGGATTGGATTCCTGAGCTCGATTGCGGGACCACTAGTAGCGGGAGCTTCTGGCGGTAATGTGTTGTTCACTCTAACAGGGGTAGTAGCTCCGGAACTTGGGGCATCCGGATTTGCAATCATCAGTTTTCCCAATGGCGAAAATGGCGCATCATAGGAAATCGTCGAAGTACGGTCGCTATTCCCTTGCTCAACTTCCATCGATGGGCGTATCCCTGCATCCAAGTCTACGCGTGGAGGAGGAATACGCTTAGATGGACCTGAGGCTTTCTTTTCTACTACAGGATTCTCTGGAGAGGGCTGTCTCTGAGAGACAAAAGAGCGGCGGGATGATTGCTCGTCCACAGCCGAAAGTGGGGCCGCCCCTACAGCACCTTGGGATAACTCACTGATCGTGCTTCCGGGCTCCTGTGTTGACCTCCGCAGGATGCTAAACTTCCTCACCAACCGCCCCAGAATACTCTGCCGCTTATCGTTCTTTGATGAGTGGCTTGATAGTGCCGCTGTGGAACCATTCGCAGGAACGGACGCTGGTGTGAGAGTGGAATAACGCTTTGATCCGCCAAAATTGAAGTGAAGGGCGCCGTTTGGGACAGCGGACAATCGCTTGGGTAAAATGGAGGAAGAGTTTTCCACCGTTGCCACAGGTGCCTCTGATGTGCCTTTTTCGTGTGCACCGAAGAGTCCAGCCAATATGGGTTTGCGACGCTTACTTAGCTTACGGGTGACATGGGGAGGCTCCTGTGGTTGCAAGTGAAGCGCAGACGTTGACTGAGAGAGCGGAGAGGGGGTGACGGCCTTGCGACGGGCTTGACCTGTGTTCGTACTCGATAAGCGAGAGCGCGTGCGGGGTAGGCCCTGTGAGGTGTCAGCAAAGCCCGAGACAAAGTAGGGAGAGAGGTGATGGGTCACCTCTGGAAGATCGGCAGATATGGGACTGATGGTATTGCCCGCGTCATAAGGCGACTGGTGGTGCCAGTGCGTGCCCCAAGGATCGCTGACGTCCATCAAGTCGATGTTGTCCTGTGAGGCCTTGCGACTGCGTGGCTTGGCGGCGGGATCGGGGATACGGACTTGGGACGAGCTCGGTGTTGGCAAAGGTGTGCTTGAGGGTGTGCGACTAGGATCAGGGAGTCGCGTTGAATCTTCGGAACGATCGACAGAGGCAGCCATGGGAGGAAATGAAGGAGAAAAGAGGGAAGGAGGACGGTTGAGGGAAGAGGGTGGGAGCAAGTGGTGATTCTTGTACCAACGGGGGCCATTTGGGTTGTGGAGGGGATACTTGATCCTGAAGGTAGAGGTGTTTGCGGCAGCCATTTCGGTCTCCCTCTTGAACCAGGCGGGGAGTTCGCCCAAAGGATCTGGGATGATTGAACGGGAGAAAGAGATATTTTCCTGTGAACTGCGCGGGCCGTCGTTGTCGTCTGTGTGGTCCATTGTAGGGAGGGAAGAGGAGGAGGAGGAGAGGATGGAAGTGGCAGAGGTTTGGGTCTGCTTTTTGTTGGACTTCCTGCGCCATAGCGATCGTACGGAGGAGTGAGACGGCCTCCGCGAGAGCACAGGAATGGATTCCATTCGCTCTGTTGAGCGGTGACAACTTGCGGACTGGCGCTGTCCCTTGAAGTTTATGAGCGTACTGGTCGACGCTCACGCTTGAACAGCCTCAACCAAATCTCGTTCGCTTTTCGGCCATGTCACGCATACACGCACGTCCTCTTCAATCTTGTCCGTCGACCATCACATGAGCACCAAAATCCTCATTCTGGGAGGCGGAGGCAGGGAACACGCCCTCGCATGGAAGCTCGCCCAGTCCCCGCTCGTAAATCGCATCTACGTCTGTCCCGGAAATGGCGGCACCGCAACCACACCCAAGACAGAGAATCTAAACCTCCCCCTCGTCGCTCCCCATTATCCTCACCTCGTACACTTCGCCGTCCAGAACGAGGTCAGCACCGTGCACACATGTCTTCGTCCTCTCTTAATATCCGCATTCAGATTGATCTCGTCCTTCCCGGTCCAGAGGAATACTTAGTGCGAGGGATTCAATCATGCTTCCGCAAAGGTACGCGATTAAACATCGCTCACTACACTCCGTCGCTCACCCGTCCATCCAAGTCGGCATCTCCACTTTCGGTCCCACCGAGTTGGCCGCAAGAATGGAGGGAAGCAAGGCTTTTGCAAAGGCATTCATGCTCCGTCACAAAATCCCAACCGCCACTTTCCGCATATTCTCCTCCTCCCAGATCGACGAGGCGGTCGAACATGTCCGCTCCTGTGGTTACAGAGTCGTTCTCAAGGCCAGCGGTCTCGCCGCCGGCAAGGGTGTCCTCATCCCGGAAACCACCGATCAAGCGGTACATGGTCTACAACAGATCATGGTAGCCAACACGTTTGGCGCTGCAGGTTCGCTACCTCAATCATTGTAACCTTGATATTTCTATAGTTCCCCCCAGGGAACGAAGTCGTTGTCGAGGAGCTACTCGACGGCCCAGAGATATCCGTCCTCGCCTTCTCTGATGGCTATACCATTATTCCACTCCCTCCTGCCCAAGACCATAAACGGATTGGTGAGGGTGATACCGGGTTAAATACCGGTGGTATGGGTGCATATGCTCCGGCTCCCATAGCGACTCCAGTAATCATGGATCGCATCATGGGGGAAATCCTTCGCCCGACTATCGACGGTATGAGGAAAGAAGGTATTTTGTTAGCCGTGACTTCACCAGGCATGGTCTTGACTCCATGATCTAGGTTTTCCATTCGTCGGTTTACTCTTTGTCGGACTTATGATTACCAAAAGCGGGCCGAAAGTACTCGAATACAACGTCCGGTTTGGCGATCCAGAGGCCGAAGCCCTCGTGCTTCTATTAGACGACGAGGTTGACCTCGCCGCAGTACTCCTCGTGCGTCATTATAACTCAATAAAACGTTGGCAACACTTATGAGTCGTCGGGCCTGGCAGGCCTGCGCAGAACACCGGCTAGACTCGGTGCGGATCGGTAGTCGTCTGGGTCATGCTGTCTCTGTTGTATTAGTATCGAGTGGTTACCCTGGCGAGTACTCGAAAGGCAAGCACATAGAAATCGGAGAGATACCTTCGGGTAAGCATCGCCACGTGAAATCATGTTTCATCCGTTGATTTGCGTAGATGTTGTCGTTTTCCACTGCGGCACGTCACTGAACGGAGATGAACTTTCCACGGCAGGTGGTCGCGTGCTGGCAGTGTCAGCTGTCGCGCTATCGTTGGAAGAAGCGCTCTCTTCTGTGTACACCGCAATTGACAAGATCTCGTTTGAAGGCAGGGTGTATCGCCGTGACATAGCACACAGGAAAGGAAGTCATTGTTCCTCAGTTTAACAAATGCTGACCTTCAGCAGAGCATTGACAGGTGTCAACCCGGTTGCGAAAGGCCTCACTTACGAACAGGCTGGCGTATCGGTAGACGCCGGAAACGCACTTGTTGATGCCATTAAACCTTATGTGCGTGCAACCAAACGCACTGGGTCAGATGCAGAAATAGGGGGCTTTGGGGGTAGTTTCGACTTGAAAGCTGTTGGGTATAAAGACCCAATATTGGTCAGTGGAACAGATGGGGTCGGCACCAAGCTCCGTATCGCCATCGAGACGGGTATCCACGATTTTGTCGGTAAGTCTTGGGTTGTGCTGTATCAGACCCGCCTTTTGATCGGACTTGACAGGTATCGACTTGGTGGCCATGTCTGTCAACGATCTGCTGGTACAAGGCGCGGAACCGCTCTACTTCCTGGACTATTACGGCTGTAGCAGGCTGGATGTTACTGTTGCAACACGCGTAATCAAGGGCATCACGGACGGATGCCAACAAGCCGGATGCACCCTTATCGGAGGTGAGACCGCTGAGATGCCTGGAATGTACCTAGACGGTAAGAATTACGCGCGTGTCAGAAGTCTATGATATTTTGATTTATCTTGTGGTTAGGGGACTATGACCTTGCAGGTTTTGCCGTCGGCGCTGTCGAGAGGGAACTGGTTCTGCCCCGCGACGTCGTGGAAGGTGACGTTCTACTCGGCATCGCTTCTTCCGGGTTGCACTCCAATGGATTTTCTCTTGTTCGTAAGATCGTTTCCCTCTCTGGCCTAGCCTATTCCTCCCCCTGTCCGTGGGATGCAACACGGACGCTTGGCCAAAGCCTTCTTGAACCAACTCGCATCTACATCAAACAAGTTTTGCCAATCGCCAAGCAGGGTCTTATCAAGGCGATGTCACACATAACAGGCGGTGGTTTCATCGAAAACATTCCCCGGGTTCTCCCGAAGGGGCTGGGATGTTACGTGGATGCCTCCACCTGGCAACTGCCTCAAGTATTTCGATACTTGATCAAGCAAGGTGGAATCGCACCATTGGAAATGGCACGCACTTTCAACATGGGTATCGGTCTAGTGGTCGTCGTTGGTAAGGACGTACACGGGGATGTGCTAAACGCTTTGCGTGCACAGGATTCTGGGGTTCCGGTGTACAAAATAGGCCAAGTCGTTGGCACAAGCGGAGTGGAGATCAAACAATTGGAACATTGGGCATAATATCCAAACCTCTGCGACAAGAATACAACAGGGACTGAGTAGAGAAGCGTGTATTTCCTCTCGCGAAACGGAACGCCAACGGTGGTATGCTATGCGAAAAGAGAAACAGTGCGATGGGGGCCGAGTGTCACAATAGTCGATAGTAGTCGTAATAATATGTGTACCGGTCAGCATGAGACAGACAAAGTTAGACGGCAGATAAAAACTTCTAAAGACAATCACCAGGGGAAGTGTGCAAAAAGGAACAACGGAAAAACAAAACCAGGCCTATGCGCAGAAGAACAATTTTGACAACAATAAGTAGAGTTGCGGTCAGCCCAACTGAAACCGAGGGATGTCCATACAAACAAAAAGACCAAGTGATATATACGCTCAATATAAACACTCGCTTTTACGCGGAAACGGACACCTCCTTTGCAGGTTCAGGGGTTCCGGTCGCTGCAGCAGCAAAAGAAATAGGTAGTTTGGTTGCAATGTTGCCTGTTGTACCAATAGATTGAGTGGCATTCACCTCTGTTAATTTGTCATCCTGTCGACATCGTTAGTCGTGTATTCCCAGAGTCTTTGCGAGACTTACAATTTGAACTTTTACCTGGCGATCCTCCGGTGAGACACTGCGGGTACCGGGATCCCTATTAATATCTTTGCGAGAAGGCGGTGGTGCCTGTAGCACTTGAGCGGCGGTTGGTCCTGCTAGTCCATTCATCGCGGGAGCTCCGCTCACAGAACTCCTTGACGATGTGGTTGCAGAACCCCCAAGTACTGGAAATTCATCAGCATTCGGAACGCGCTGTTGTTTGACAAAAGACTTCTTCTCCGGTCGAGGGCCATTAGATTTTAAGGCCTTCGAACGACTTCCCGGATCCGTGGATTGTGAGCGACTTGAATTAGTCGTACCATTGGTACCACGTTGTGGTTGAACGTCCTGATAAGAGTAGACGAATTCATCATCCAGGATAATATAAAATGAAAAACATCACTTACATCTCGTACATTCATGGTAGCAAAGTTTTCCTCGATTGTGCTTATATCATTTGCACCCCGGGTGCCTCGAGTACCCGACTGAGGTTGCGAAGGTGTATCATGGATAACATGAGGGAAGCGGCATTCATTACCGTTTCTACACCTACCAGCAGGGTAGAATAAGCATGCGGGTTTTCGATTGCCGCCGAAGGAGCCCCTCCGCATACTGCCTCTGCGGTTATGGTTCATTCCTTGCCGGAAGGCAGGAGGAACAAAGCTTTCTCCCTGCGAGAGTACTGGAGACTTTGGGCCACCATTGGCCTCGAGGTACGGTGGGTGCACATGTGGGCCAGTGGGATATGAAGGGTCCTGGCGCATTGCAAACGGCGGAGCAGATACAGGTCCATTCGGATACATAGATTGTGGAGACTGGGGTCCCGGCGCGGTCGCAGGCTGGTGAGGTGGTGGGAGAGTGGGAATGGAGAGAGGAAGAGGAGCATGCGCGGGCTGTGGGTAAGATGGCGTAGCTGGAGACAGTGACCCGAAAGGGGCCGGCACGGGTGTTTGTACGGGAGAAAGTGCGTCTGAAGCAGAGCGAGCATGCACCATGGGGGGATGAGGAGTGTGAACTGGTGGCTGAGGAGGTGAAGATACAGGATTCATGTGCGGTGGGACGGCTGCTGGAGGATGGAATGAAGGGGGTGGTGGATAATAATTTTGAGTGTACGGTTGCTGAGTCATGGGGTCATATGGAGATGCGAATTGAGCGGGGGGAGGGGCGGGATAGTAAGGGCCCTGGGGGTGAGCGAAGATACACGAAGAGCCATAACGACAAGCAGGGTAATACCTGCAAGGAATAAATCTGGCTATTTCTGGTGGAGGGAGGTTCCCGTATGCACCATTCTCACCAAGCGAGATTGGAGGAGGCTGATAATATGCAGGTGAGCCGTCGGGAAGAGAGGGAACGGGAGGGAGAGACGGGTAATATCCGAAAGGTGGGATAGGGACAGGGTAGAAACGCTTCGATGGATCATCATGGGGATCCTGAGGATATGAATGATCCTGAAGAGGCAAGCCTTTTAACGAGGCATTTTTGAGTAATTCGATGATCTCAGGGTTTGTTGTATACGCGTCTGGGGAGCCATGAGTCATTGCGAAAGATGGATCGGCTCCTGATGCAAAAGGACGATATCGATTAATCTCACGCGACACGATCGAGGATAGAATGCGGACCTTTGTCAAGGAGTACCCTGACTGTATCCAGATGGTCGTGCTTAACCGCTTCCTGGAGGGGCGTAGCACCGGTGTGGTCTATAGGAAATGAGGCCGAGAAGATTGACGAATTTTTTAGAAAAAAAAAAGGCACCTGAAATGGGGGAACAAACTGACCTTTGATCTCGATATCGGCAGGAGATGCATTTTGGAGTAGGGCTAGAAGAAGGTCGATGTTCCCCTCGGAGGCGGCGTTCCAGAGCGGGGAAACCATTTCGTGCAAAAGTGGGTGGTGGTTGTGGATAGAAAAGAGAAAAGACGCGATGCAGGAATAAGAAGGAGGAGGAGAAGGAGAAGGAGAAGAAGGGCTGAATGGGAACGAGAAACACAAGCGTTGGTGTGCTTCACTATCGACTGTCGGACTTCGGGAACGACTGGAAGAAAAAAAAAAAAAAAAAAGGAAAAAGCGTGTGAATTATCTGTTAGATATTATTATGTAATTAGCAATTAAGACGAACGAAACGATCTATAACCCCAGCCTAGCGAATGGGCTCAGCTTGACGACTCTGTTTCACTTTGTGGATGAACAGAGCATGT